>BQNB010001797.1:109552-124829 GCA_026074375.1 Tanacetum coccineum | reverse complement strand
AAAGTCAAACATGTTAATTAAGTTAAGAAAAAGAAAAAAATACAAAAATATTAGGGATAGTTAGTGTAAATATAAAAAATGGTGAAAACGGGACTTGTCGAAGCTATTGATTCTTTAGTTCCCCTTGACGAACACTTAGCTACTTTTCGAGGTTATTAGTCGAGGGGGATTGAGATTCTTAGTTTTCGTAAATGTTTACTTCATAACATTGCGTGAGGACACGACAATACCTTAGTATGGGGGATTTTGGTATGTGCTAAATTACACATACCTTTATCCATTAAAAACGGACTTAAATGACCAAAAACAGACAAAAACTGCCAAATATATGTTTGTTTTGCATTTGTAGTGCGCAGGAAACGGATATCACACAAAGGACAAAAAACAAAGCCAAGAACGACAAAACTAAGCACGGATTGGAAAAGTGTGAAAAGACGAAGTCAAATCAAAGGCAAAAAGTCAACTCCAAGAAGCTGAATCAGAAAAATACAACTTAAGGGACTAAAATCGCCAAATCATAAAGTTATATTTCAAAGAATAAAGAAAAGGGGATGAATTTGCAATTTACTAGAAATATAACTCAAGGGGGCTAACCTGCCAACCCCTAAAGTTATATTAACCTCAAGGACCTTTCATGCAATAGACTTATATGACCTAAGGGGGCATTTCTGCCAATTCTCAAAGTTATACACCATAGGGACGAAACTTGCAAATCAACAAGACACCTTGAGGGGCCATTTAGCAAACTTTCACTCTGTCTCTCTCAAACCCACTTTTCCCGCCATGACCAAAACCCAAAGCCCGTGATCACTTTCCCCCTCCCCAAAACACTCAATCTCCATGTTTACCCAGATAAAACCTTCACCTCCCCTCCACTAAACCCCTAATCCCATTTGGCAATCCCACACTTTTCAATGACTAACCCGAGGGCTGTGATCAATTTAAAAGAAGCACAAGGACCATGGATGGCTGGGATTAGCTTTTGAAGACTCTCACAAAACAAACACAGGCTGCATACTCTCTCAGAAAAGAAGCACACAAAGAAGGACCCAAGACCTAGTTTTTTTAGTATAAATAGATACCTTGTAAGCCTTAAGGGCATCATCTAATTTTCTGTCTTTTAATGTATTTTTACTTAATTTCAATGCAACTTTAAGTTTATTAATTGTCTTTTAATTTTCAGCAAGTGTATTTCAATTTCGAGTTTTAATGAAAAGTTGTTTTAAGCTCTAATACTCTCAATAAGCTCTTATTCAGTTAAAATAAGCTTCTATAAGCTCTTATAGAAGTTTGATTAAGCTTATAAAACTTAAACTCTTCATAGTTTATAGTTTTATAAGTTTTTGTTTGAAAAATCAAGAATAAGCCATTTGGAAGATAAGCTAAAGTTGGAAGAGCTTATTGGCTTATTCACTGGCTTATTTATAAGCCAGAGCTTGTAGGTGAAAGCCCTTGAGGGCTCAAAAAGTCCTTGTAAAAGCTTGGACAAAGGTCATTACAATTTTCCCTTTAAAGCCTTAATTTTTAGATTTTTATAGCTTATTCTGTTTTAGCTGATTAGAGTGCTTATTTCTTGCTTATTATTGTTCATTTATGTTGTTTAGTGCTTATTTGTCAATTCCCTTTAAGAATTGTGAGTTAAAACAGCCTTTTAAAGTGTAAAAATCCGTTTTAAGAAATATAAAGGGGTGTTTGGGTTAAGTGTAAAAACGGGTCAAAATGGTGTGTCATGGGTTGGGGTTACATGGGTAACTTTAGCTTAAGGGTTAGAGCTTATTTAAGTCTGTTTTTCTAAAGCTTTTTAGTCAAAACCTGTTTTTCAAGTTTTCACAAGTGTTTTTTTTAAACTGTGGTTTTAAAAAAGGGAATCAATGGCTTATTTGGATAAGCCATTGTCAACTTGAGTTGTGGTGTCAAAAGTGTGTCATTTGTGTGTTAAAACAAGCTGTCAAAAGTTCTATGGGTCACTTGACTTTTTGAGTCAAAACTACCAAAGTTTTAAGTGTCATTTTTCAAAGCAAAAAAAAAGAACCTCTTTTTCTGAAGCTGCTTTAGATAAGCTGCGGACTAGTTTTAGGTTTATTTAAAAATTTTAAGCATAAGCTCACTATTAAGCCATTTTCATCTGTTTTAACTTATCTTTTTATTTTGAGCTTTCTTTGATAGACTTATTTAAACTCGTCAATATAAGCCCTTGTCCTTAGCTTATTTCCCCTGGTGCTAAGGGGTCCTTTTTAAGTCATCTTTTCTAGCTTATTAGTGTACCTTAGCCTTAGCTTTTGGCTTATCTTAAGAGCCAATAAGCTCTTAGATAAGTCCCCTTAGTTTCAGACCTTAAAAAGCTCTTTTAGTTGCTAATTTTTAAGCCAAAAATCGTGTCCCTAGGTTTATTTAAATTTTACAACCACTGTACTAAATCGTATGTTAGTTAATGCTGTTGTCGGTAATTAAGCACTCTATGGCTTATTAAGCTTATCTTAGTGCTCTTTATCCCTTATCCTAGTAGATCATTTTGTTTGTGTAGTTAGTGCGTGTGTGCTTATTTCCTTATCTTTCTTTAGCTTATTTTGGATTTATAACAGCCTAAGCTTAGCCACTTTTGTCTTTAAGCTTTTTGTTAGCTTCTTTCTAGCTTAAGCCCTTTTTAAGCTATTTTGTTGAAGATTTTAGCTCCTTTAGTGATTATCTAGGTTTGGGTAGGTACCCCTTTTAGCTTATTATGTTTTAAGTCTTGCTTTATTAGTCCAAAAAGTCCACAAAAGCTTAGCATTTTTAGCCTTAAGCTTCTGTTACTTTAGAAAGCCCTTTTTCAGCTTATTCATACGCTTTTACAAACAAAGTTGTAGTTTTAATAATTGTTTAAGCTCAAGGAGCTGAAAACAAGTGTGGTTATGAAAGTTTGTCATAAAAAAAAGAGAGGAGACAAGGGGTGGACCCGGTGTGAGCAAGACTCGAACCCGGGCCTCAACCCTCGATACACCATACTCTTTATAACCATCCTTACCGATGCGCCCTTGGGTCTTTTTCATTAAATGTCCCAAGTGGCTTTTTGTATTTTAGGGTGTTTTAAACCTTAATTAGCTATAAGACCCCCCCCTACTTTTGTTCTGTATCTTTCTTGATTTTTTTGTTTTTTTTTGTTTTAGTTGTATTGCGGGCTTATTTATAAGCCAATTTTGGTTTCTTATTTTTCGTAGGATAATTGTAGTGTCTAGTATTTTAGGTTAAATTTTTTAGAATTTTTAAAAGTAGTTTAGTATTTTTTATAATTTAATTTATTTTTAAAAGTTTAAAATTCATAAAAAAATTCATAAAAATTATCAAAAAAACATTTTTCCTTTTTTTGGATAATTTTCTTTAGTCATATATTTCGTAGGAAAAATATATAAAAATCTTTCGTTATTTAGGTCATTTTTGTACCTTTTTGATTTTCAAAGACGGGCACTCGGGTGCGGCTGTTGTCTTGGACTCGTTTTTGGTCGTCAATTACGACCTCGTTTTTCAGTATTTGTCTTTTTCTTTCTTCGTTATTAGTTACCCTAGAGTAGTTTTAGAAGCAAGAAATTTCTTTGTAGATTAATTTTTTGAAGAATTTTTAGCGTTTTTGACCCTTTTTTCGAGATTCCGTGTTGCTCTGTTTTTTTTTTGTTAATTTAGTAATTTTTTAGGTTTTCTTAATCGTTTTTGTTTATTATTGTTTAATTTAGCTTTCCACACTCTCAAATCATTTCTCTCATTCAAACTCCAATCTTCCGACTGTATCGATTTTCCAGCACAGCCTCGTTGGGGATTAACGACCCGGGAAAATTCTATACTACTTCTCGGTTTTATTGATTTTGTTTCTAGACTATTCTTACTATATATATTTTATATTTTATTATATATTATATATATTTTAAGGTGTAGTTTAGCATCAATCAATTTTTGGCGCCGTTGCCGGGGAGGCTGTGAAAACGATTATCGTTACGTTTGACAAATCGTGTGTGAATTTGTGAATATTTCTTTTATTTTCATAAAAATATAAAAAAAAATACTTTTCATTTTCTTTTATTTAGTATAATTATCATATAAAAACAAAAGAAAAACCAAAAACAAACATTATCCATAAGAATAAAGAAAATAAAATTCACAAATTGTTTAATAAAAAATACCAAAATTATTATATTCTAAACTGAGGTATTATCTTTTATAACGTCTGGTGAACTTGTTGGTTCCAACTCGAACATATAGTTTAAGAAACTTTCATTTGGTCTATTACGGACGTTAGGCTCACCTTGAAAAGTTAAATCTATAAAGTGGGTTATATAGGAGGGTTGTTACGATGAACTAACAACCCGAGAAGGTGAAAATTAAGCTTTGCGCTATTCTAATTCTCCGCTCACCTATGCGTTTATCTTTTTGAGGCTACGATGAAAGTAAGTAGTATTATTTTGGTTGAAGTTGTCTTATCTCATTGTCGGTAAAATACATTGTGAATAAATCATGAATACAACCAAAAAAAATTTGTGTAAATTTTCTTTTTTTATTTCTATTTTTGTGCATGCGCACTACGTTCTCACGCCATTGACCGTCAACAACCAAAGTCCGACAACCTTCTATTAATCACCAATCTTGAGAACCAAATCCTCCCATAGTTACGATGGACGATACTCGTACTATGGCGCAATTGCTCGAAGCACCCACCGAGGGTTCTTGAGGATGCGATCGTTGTTCCCGAATATTCCTGCGAACAATTTTTGAGATCAAGATGGTCTACTTAATCTTGTTCAAAACTAGCAATTTTTTGGACACGATAAAAAAAAGCCCACGTGCCCACATCCGATATTTCAACAAGATTCACTTTCTACGATGAAGTCCCCCGAACGTCCCGTGTACGCGGTTTAAAGCTTTATGACCTTTTCACTTTTCCCTCGAGGGAGCAGCCCGCGATTTGCTTGAATAAGATCTCCCTCGATCGATTCTTACATGAGATGATATTGTTCTCGAAATTCATTAACAAATTCTTCCTCCCTCTAAAACAAAAATCTTCAAAAATGAAATCACGACGGATTTCAACAAAATTTGATGAAATACGTTTTACAGGCATGGCGGTACGTTTCAATGATCTTATTAGGGGTATTGCCTCGCATCATGGCGGTTTTAAGATTTGATAACTCGATACATTCTTATAATGCCCTAATTCAAATGATCAAGATTCATTGACTCCGCTAGTGGGTAGGTAACTTTTTGGATAAAAGCCTTGAGAATGCCTTAAAATTTCATCGAGATGCAGTCCAAAGTTCGTCAATTCACGGAAGCAGGGCATTGTTTCCAAAGTGAGCTACGAGCTCTCTTCTACACCAGCAGTTATCATCCGAGTTGCTGAGCTAAAAGATATGGTTACGAGCCTATTGATTCTCGATAAAGGAAAAAACCAATCTCCAGCTCCGCTCCCTGTAAAAGCGTCGTGCATAGTTGTGTCAACTTGCTCGGGCGGTGGTCATTCTTTCAAATATTGTCCAGACCACCAATAACTATCGTGACAATATCCAAGAATACGTGTCACAAGCCGCCGAAGAGTTCAGATTAAACTAACAACCAAGGGGAAATGCCAGTTACAGACCTCAGATGGTTGCTAACCGAAATTCGTCCTCACGGGTTTTCCTCCTATGCAAAACCATCAAAACAACCAATAATCGGGGGATCAATTTCAAACAAAATCGCGGGAAGGATATAGGGAAACAATTTGACAAAATCGAGGTAATAAATTTCAATCAAGGACAAGTTTACAACCTCATGATCACTCAACCCTCTGACTTTTCAAGCTCCACCATACAAGATCCCGCTTGCATATAAGCTCATCCAACACCAGGTGTTGTCTAAGTCACGTATTTTGATTATCTAGTCAAATCTAATGAGTGATTATGCTAAATATGCAAAATCAAATAGGCAAATATAAGTCCTGATCACCAAATTCGTGAATAGTTATACTGCTTCTACTTCGGGCTCAGGTTCTCTTCCAAGCAACACCATTGCTAACAGAAAGGGTGATGTGAAAAGCATTCACTACCCGAAGCATGGTGTTTCATATAATAGAATCAAACTTCTTATCCTCCTAAAGAGACGGAAAATGAACCGTATGGTGTCAAAGGATACTGTCGCAACCAAGCACACGATAACATCCAACCTCCGGTAGTCCTTAAATAATGAACAAATTGGTGAGGCCCGTTGTAGTTCCAAAGACCTAACCATCCTTGCCTTATCTTCAAGGGCCAACAAAGAAAGTTCCTGTGAAATGATGATCATTATAGCTTCAAATTTTGGAGATTTTAGGAATCTCCATTTCGTGCTAAGTTGCGCGGTCGCTCCTCCTAACACATGCCCAATTTTGCACCAATGTTTAGAAAGCTCCTCAATGACAAGGATAAGTTAATTGAGTTGACAAAGACCCGGTAAACGAGAATTGCTCGGCGGTTAATCATAAAAAAGTTTCACGGAGAAAACTTGGTGACCCGGTAGTTTTCTTATACGTGTGATTTTTCGGAGATGAACGAATGCTTAGCCTTAGCCGATCTCGGTGCAAGCATCAACCTAATGCTGGAAAGAAATAAGGTCTCCAGCTTTGACCAAAACCCGGAATGATACTTGAACTTGTCCGACCGAAACGATTTCTACTCCATCCGGCATCGGCCGTGGATGTTTTCCATAAATGTCGGAAGCATCTCTCTTTCCTGCCGATTTTATGGCTCGTTGATTACAGTTGCCGTTCATCGAGCTCAATTAATCTTAGGAAGACCTTTCTTGCGGACTGCACGTGCCTTAAATAAGATGTTCACGGTGAACAAATGGACCCTTAGAACATGATGACCAATCCGTAAACCTTCAAAGTTGGTGATACTACAAACTCTCTCCTACTAATGTCATTGAATCAGTTAACCGAGTCGATGTTGTGGTCATTGCTTGTGAAGAATATGTTCAAAAAGTACTAGGAAATTTTTGAAAGTGGCAATCCCACCTTCTTCTTCGGGTCTTTCAGATCGTTTCCTCGCTCTCCTTCTTTCACTCCCTCTAGGAGGAAGTGATTTTCTAATGGAAAGTGATCGTGCATTTTTGAACACGATGATTCAATACCATCGGTGTTGATTGGATATATGATTCTGAGGGAGCTTTGTTTTACTTGAGGGAGTTGTTAAGTGTGGTTCAATGTGACCCAAAATTCTTCCTCGGTCACCAGTTGTGAAATTAATGTGCCTGAAAATGGTTAAATATCTTCATGTGAAGATCCCTCCCGACCTTGATCTCTCAAAGACTTACCATCCCATCTTGAGTATGCGTTTTTTGGTGTGGTGATGACAATTACCAGTCATAATCGCATATAAATCTAATAAATAAGATAAGATCCGGGACTAGCATGGTTCTCAAGTACATCAATTCATGCCATTGCTTGATTGATGGCTGAGATTTAGGGGACTATTACAATCCTCTATTAATAATATGACCTTCAGGCGCTTCATTATGTTGGAGTTTTTTTGATCAAGCAACCCACCCTCACTACCACATATACAATACTTTTTTGGATCTACAGTTTTGCACCCATAAGATTTTGATGGAGAAATGCCCAAACCCGTTGTTCAAACACAGAGAAGAGTTGTACCCTAATACATGAGGGTTATTAAAGAAGAAGTTAATCAAACTTCTTGATGCAAGGGTTAATCTTACCCTATCTCGTCAGCCCATGGGTAAGCTCCCGGTTCATTGTGTCCCTAAGAAGGTAGGCATAACCGTTGTGAAAAAATGAAAGAAAATGATCGTTAATACCACTTAGGTTGGTTACGGATGGCCGTGTTTGCATCGATTACAGAAACTCAATGATGCAAAATCGTATTATAGACCCCATTTCCCTTTACCATTATGGATCATGATTGCTTGAGAGTTAGCCAGAATATGTGTACTATTGCTTTTTGGATGGATTCTCCGGTACTTTCAAATCCCATATGACCCAACTTTGATCAAGAGGAAGACTCACCTTACTGCCCTTACGGGACATTTGCCTATCGTCGCATGCCTTTTGGGTTATGCAATGCACCAGGCACGTTCCAAAGGTGTATGGTTGCAATCTTTCACGATATGATTGAGAAAACCATGGAAGTCTTCATGGATGATTTCTCGGTTTTTGGTGACTCTTTTCTCTTCTTGCCTTTCCCACTTAGACAAAATCAGCTCAAAGGTGCGGAGGACACCAATCGTGTGCTAAATTAGGAAAAAGTGCCACTTTATGGTCAAGGAAGGCATAGTCCTTGGCCATAAGATTTCTAAATCCGGGATTGAGGTTGATAAGGCAAAAGTGGATGTCATTGCAAAATTGCCTCATCCCACTACCGTGAAGGGTATTCGCAGTTTTCTCGGTCACGCCGGATTCTACCGCGCAATTTATTAAGGATTTACCTCCATAATCGCCGGCCTATGAACCACACCTCCTTGAAAAGAAACTCCGTTTCTCTTCTGAAGGAATGCATTGAAGCATTTGTAAACCCTTATGATGAAGGTTAACCCAGGCTCTTAAGTCTAGTTGCTCGTTTGGGACTGCCCTTTGAATCAGGTGGGATTTTGCAAGTGTGATTTTGCTGTAGGGGCTGTCTAGGGCAACAGTTAAGACAAAGCTCTTCAAGACCGTTACCACTTTGCAAGCAAACTATGACAGATGCTCAGCACATTACACTTACAACGGAGAAAAAGAATTACTTGCCGTAGTGTATTCTTTTGTGAAAATTTCGGCCATATCTTGTCTTGTCCCAAAAGCATAGTGTATACGGACCACGCGGCTCTCAAGTACTTGCTTGCCTAAGCAAAAGGATACTAAGCCAGATTGCTCCGTTGGATTTTAACTGCTCCCAAGAATTTGATGTGTTTATCCTAATGATAAAAAAGGAGCAGAAAATTCGCCGCAGACCACCTTTCTAGACTTGAAAAACCCATCAACATAGAGCTCGAGGGAATAAAGGATGAATACAGATAAAATTTCCTCTCGAGACACTTGGGATGGTCACCTGTTAGTTGTGGTGTTGATAATGCCCATGGTTTGTCAGATTTTGCAAACTACCATGCGGGAATTTTGTGACAAAAGGAGTCGTCCCTCAGAAAAGAAAGTTTTTCAAAGAATGTATCAAAACACTTACTTTTTTGTCGACCCCTTCTTGTTTATGATTTGTGCAGATCATAAGTAATTAGGCGGTTGTGTTTCGGGGCATGAAGCTTTTGAATTCTTATGCTTCACTACTGTTGGACCCACCAGGGGGGACACACGGTGCCATTTACACAACTAAAAAAAGGTCTTCGATTCTGGATTTTATTGGCCACAGTCTACAAGGTATGCCCTCGACTTTGTCACTCGGATGTGACATTGGTCATCGGCAAGGCAAATTTTGCAACATGATGAGATGCCACAGAACTCTATCAAGGTTTGCGAAATCTCTGAAATTTGGGGACAATTTTTTATGGGGCCGTTCCGTCTTCAAGAGGGATACAAATTTATACTAGTGGCAGTAGAGTACTTAGCAAAAGGGGTTGAAGCGAAAGCGCCTCCCCCCAATGATGCACGAGTTTTATAAATTTAGTTATTTGTAAATTTTCTTAAATCTATCTTCTCAGATTTGGTGACCCTCAGTGCATATTCATAAGTGATCGCGGATACCCATTTTTGCAATGACCACATTTTCATAGGTCATGCTTAAATACGGGTCACTCATCATTCTCCACGCGTATCAGTCCACAGACAAGTAGACAAGTTGAGGTAATCAATCGTGGTTTTGAGAAAGGATTCGTGAATGGACCTCGGGGGAGGGGAAAATTGTTGCCTCTTGGTCGGATAAATTAATGACGCAATTTAGGGATTTCGCCACAGCTTACAAAACAACCACCATCGGGTGGAACCCATATAAGGTTAGTGTACGGGAAGGAAGGCATGTCATCTCGATTGAGCTCGAGCACAAGTTACTGGGCCATTCAAGCATACAACTTTGATATCAAAACAGGGGTGTAAACAGGGAAAAAAGTTCAAATCAATGAACTTATATGAATCTAGTGTTCATGCCTATGAAACATCTTCGATCTATAAAGAGGAAAACAAGAGAATCCATGAATCAAAAAATCAAAAATCGCGTTTCAACGCGAGTGATCGAGTCTCCTCTCGTAACTCTTGATTGAAGATTTTCTCGGGCTAAGTTAAGACCCGCTAGTTAGAGTGGACCATTCACTGTAAACCCAAGTTTTTCCATATGGTATGTCGAGTTATACCAAAACTCCTGGCCCAAAATTTCAAGTGATATGGTCATCTTTTGAAACACTACTTTGAAGGGGACAACCAACCGAGGTTGTCCCGGATCTCCAGGTACGTTCACAATGGACCAATAAATTTCGTGGGGACGGGTTCAAGAATAGCGACCTTTTTAATACAAGCGCTTCATGGGAGGGCCACCCCATGCTTATCAGTAGTATAGTATTTAGAATAAGTATTTTTTGTGTGAGGCGAGGCTTACATTTTCCATTACCCGTGGTATTTGTCATGTTTTGTGTGCTTTGTGTTTATATGTCGGGATTTTCACCGGATTGTGAAGACTCTCGCATGCTGCTAGAGTTTCCATATGAGTTTCACATACCTCAGCTTATTTTGGGAATCCAGTATCCAAATCTTAATCGGACTTAACGTTTTATCTTTTGGCACACTTATAAACGGCCTTATATTTGCGTTAGACCCCTTCTTTGAAACTTCGAGGACGATGTTTAGTTCTAGTATGGGGGGGGGGATCTTCGATTTTATTTTTCACTGCAGTCGTTTGTATACAACGCAATCCCGTTTGTACCACTTAAATTTTTTGCAAAAATACTAAAAATTGAAAAAATTTTTAAATTTTTCAAAATTAAAATAAGGGTTTGGTCAACAGTTTTGACTTTCCTAATGGGTATTAGATGAGAATAAATTTTTAACTCGAATTCGGGCGTTTGAGCCCTAGCTAGTTCCTCAATTAACTTGTAGGCTAAGCTTTCAAGAATTCTATTGCTTCGGAATAGACAAGACAAAGATACAAGAAGTGATAGAGTTAAATATAAGTTTATGTGCTGAGCAAGATTCTTCTAAAAACTTATATGAGTAACTTGTGGCTTTTTCTCCCATTAGCTTTTAATCCACCTAATCATACGTGCTCATTTCAATTCAACTAAGTCAATCGATGTTTTTAGAAAAAGCTTCAAATTTGTAACTTGATTCTTTAAAGCGAGTTTTTTTCTGTTCTTAGTAATTTGAAAAGTTACTAATGCCAAAGAAAAGCATGATGAAGTATGAATGATAAAAATGCATGAATATTGAAAAATTATGCCACATGAAAGGCATACATTTGATATATGGACAAGTAAAAGATGTGTCGTGATATCCCACTCCGCTAACAACGAGGTGGGGGTTCAAACTAAGACATCTTTACTTCTAGGGATTTGGTGTGTTGTGATATCTCACCAGGAAGCGAGGTCTAGGTGAGGGTTCAAACTAAGACACCTATCCTTAGCCATTTTAGGAAGAAGGTGTTGATGTGATTTCCCACTACGCTAGCAACGGGGTGGGTTTTCAAACTAAGAACACCGGTCGTTGGTTGTGATATCCTACTAGGGAGCGAGGCCTAGGTAGGTGTTCAAACTAAGCAACGCATTCGTTGCTGTAAGAACTTATGGATTTTAATGATGAAGATGTTGCAACAAGTTCTTTCAGTTAAAATTTCGTTCTTTAAAATTCAAGTTACAAGGAACAGAATATGTTGTTGCTTTGTGTTTGGATTCATCTTAAATTACGAGCCTATGGGAAATAAGTGATCTCTTTGATTGAGTTGAATGAAATGAGTACACACATTTAAATCATTTTTCATTTGGAGTTTATACTGTTCACAAGTCATAAGTATGAGTGCTTAACATTTAGACTTATATTGACAAATGATCTTGTTTAATTGCTTGGTTTGGAACTAGTGAAAAATCGGGGACGATGAATTTATCCATTCGGACATCCGTAGATCTTTCTATGGACGCTTCTCATTCTATGACCCCAATGTGATAAAATAAAGGAAGTCAAACAGGTAGTCGAGAAAAGAAAAAGGAAAATCCAAAAATATTAGGGATAGTTAGTGTACAGATGAA
The DNA here is from genome assembly GCA_026074375.1 of Tanacetum coccineum. Taxonomy (NCBI): domain Eukaryota; kingdom Viridiplantae; phylum Streptophyta; class Magnoliopsida; order Asterales; family Asteraceae; genus Tanacetum; species Tanacetum coccineum. Next base: position 112,676 of record BQNB010001797.1, on the reverse strand, counting down.
AAAATGGTGAAAACGGGACTTGTCGAAGCTATTGATTCTTTAATTCTCCTTGACGAACACTTAGCTACTTTTCGAGGTTATTAGTCGAGGGGGATTGAGATTCTTAGTTTTGTTTAAATGTTTACATCCTAACATTGCGTTCGAGGACACTCGGTATACTTAGTATGGGGGATTTTGGTTTGTGGCTAAATTTTACACATAACATTGGAATTTCCATTAAAAACGGACTTACAATGACAAAAACAAGACAAAAAAAACTGCCAAATATATGTTTGTTTTGCATTTGTAGTGTGCAGGAAACGGATATCACACAAAAGGACGAAAAACAAAGCCAAAAACGACAAAACTGGGCACGGAATGGAATAGTGTGAAAAGACAAAGCCAAATCGAAGCCAAAACGAGCCAAAAAAGTCAACCAAGTCAAAAAGTCAAAGTCAAAGTCAACCCGACGAAGTCAATAAATCAGAAGAAATATAATTAAGGGTCCATAAATGTCAAATCCCTAAGTGTAATACAAGAATACAAAGGTGTTGATTTTGCATTTTATTGATCAAATAAAATGTGTGAGGGGTGTTTCTGCACAATGTGCAAAACTTGTTTACCCAAAGGACTATGTTTGCAATAAGAGTTATAAGGTTGAGGGGGCATTTCTGCCAAAACCATCTACCTTATATCTCCTCAAGGACCATGGATGCATACATTGCCTTTTACTCGAGGGGATCTATCCTTGAAAATTCTACAACCCACACCCTGTCATCCCCAAACCTTTCTATAACTCATTCCCGCCTTTTTAACCCCATGGAACCAAATCTCGGGTTCTCCGTTCCTCCCTTTATCTGCATACCCCAAACAACCCCTGGACATACATCCCTCCCCTTCTCCACTATCACCCCTAGCTGTAAGATTGCCAAGTTGGCAATCTCACCATCCCAAGCCTTATGTTGACGGCCTGAGTTAGTGATCCAAACAAGCACAAAGGAGAATCAAGGGGCTAAGACTACTTCTTACAGCTTCTATCTTAACAAATACATAACAACAAGCTGCATACTTCATTCAAAAAAGAAGCACACAAGAAGGACCCAAGACCTAGTTTTTTAGTATAAATAGATACCTTGTAAGCCTTAAGGGCATCATCTAATTTTCTGTTTTTGAATGTATTTTTACTTAATTTGAATTCAACTTTAAGTTTGTTAATTGTCTTTTAACTTTCAGCAAGTGTATTTCAATTTCGAGTTTTATTGATAAAAAGATGTTGTTTAAGCTCTAATACTCTCAAATAAAGCTCTATTCAAGTTAAAATAAGCTTTCTATAAGCATCTTTTAGAAGTTTGATTTAAGCTCATAAAATTAAACTCTCACTAGTTTATCAGTTTTATAAGTTTTTGTTTTTTGATAAACAAGAATAAGCCATTTTGAAGATAAGCTATATTTGGAAGGATTATTGGCTTATTTTCACTGGCTTATTATAAGCCAAAGTTTGTAGGTGGAAACAGCCCTTGAGGGCTCAAGAAGTCATTGTAAAAAGCTTGGACAAAGGTCATTACAATTTTACATTTAAAGCCTTAATTTTAGATTTTTATAGTAATTCTGTTTTTTTTAGTGATTTAGAGGTGCTGTATTTCTTGCTTATTATTTGTTCATGTAGTTGGTCTAGTGCTTATTTGTCAATTCTCTTTAAGCAATTGTGAGTTAAAAAGCCATCATTAGCTTTAAAACTTAAAAAAACAAGTCAATAAATGGGGTAGTTTGGTATTAAGACACCAAAATGGGTCAAAACTGCTCTCTTACTTGTCATGGGTTAGAGGTTAGATCAAATGATTAACTTTGTCTAGCCATTTTAAGTATTTTAAAACTGTTTTTTTAGTTTTGATAAGTTAAAAATCATTTTTTTAAGGTTTTTGTATTAAGGGGTCAAGTCTGTGGTCACATAAGCTGTTAAAACAGCTTAATTGTGAGCTCTTGGTTTAAGAACCTTTTAAGGTCTCTTTTGTGCTTATTTTCAAGTATAAAACAAGTGTCAACAAGTGTTTAAAGTCAGCCTTAAAGTCAAATGGGTATTGGGTCATTTCTGTCTTAAGTCTAAAAGATGAACAAACCATCTTTTTCTTAAGCTGCTTTAGATAAGCTCGGACTAGTTTTAGGTTTTAAAATTTTGAGCATAAGCTCACTTTAAGCCATTCTTCATCTGTTTTAACTTATCTTTTTATTTTGAGCTTATTTGACAGCTTATTATAAGCTGTCAATATAAGCCCTTGTCCTTAGCTTATTTCCCCTGGTGCTAAGGGGTCCTTTTTAAGTCATCTTTTCTAGCTTATTAGTGTACCTTAGCCTTAGCTTTTGGCTTATCTTAAGAGCCAATAAGCTCTTAGATAAGCCTCCTTAATTTCAGACTTTAAGAAGCATGCTAGGTAGCTTATTTTTAAGCTTAAAATAGGACTTTGGCTGTTTTTGCTTAGCTTAGTTTAGGGATTGCTTATTTTCTTTCTAGCTTATTAGGAGCTTATTAGTTGTTGAATTCAGTCCTTAGTTGCTTATTAGGTATGTTAATGGCCTTAGATAGCTTATTGCCCTTGTCCTTAGCTTATTAAGGGTTTTTAAGCCCATATCCATACCCAACAGTACTAACTCTTTAGTTAGTACTGCTGTGGCTTTAAGCCAAACTCTTTGGCTTATTAAGCTTATCTAGTTGCTTATTATTGTTCCTAGTAGCTTATTTTGTTTGTGTAGTTAGTTGTGCATGCTTACTTTCTTATTTTCTTAGCTTATTTAAGTGTTGACAGTCCAATAGCTTAGCCACTCTTTTGCCCTTTAAGCTTTGTTAAGCTTCTGTCTAAGCTTAAGCCCTTTTTTTAAGCTTATTTAGTTGAAGAATTTAGCCCTTTAGTGCTTATCTAGGTTAGGTTAGGTCCCCCTTTTAGCTTATTAGTTTAAGTTCTAGCTTAAGTGTCCAAAAAAGTCAAAAAGCCATAAGCATTTTTGCCCTTAAGCTCATTTAGGCCAACTGTCTGTTTTAAAAGCCCGTTTTCAGCTTATTCATAAGCTTTCACAAAAAGTTGTAGTTTTGGAAATTGTTAAGCTCAAGGAGCTTAACAACTCTGGTTCACAAAGTTTTTCGAAAAAAAAA
>BQNB010001797.1:0-107884 GCA_026074375.1 Tanacetum coccineum | reverse complement strand
ACACTCAATACTTTGGTGGATTTATGAGTAATATGATAGAAATGGAATATTAGGCTTAAATCTCACCAAGTAATAAGGGGTAATGTGTATTCGGCAAAGATTAATTCTAGTTATTTAAGAAAAAATTGTCAAAAATTTAAAAATTGGCATAATTTTCAAAGAAAACTAGAAAATCAACGGCAAAACATACGTCAAGTATTAATTCTACTCCCATCCCCCCACTTGATTTGTACAATGTCCCTATTGTACATTAAGGAAAGGAAACTCCTTGAGCATTGCTTTGAAATTTGAAATTTGGCGGAAATATTAATTTCCATTTTCCCGCAAGCTCTTTATCTCCTGTGATCACAAAAACAAACCAAAGCATAAAACTGTTCTACAAGAATTATAAAGTGTACAGGAAATACAAACTTAACTTACTTTCGTAGGAGTCACGGTTGCATTTAGCATATGCAACAAGCCTTTTAAACCACTTGGTGGCCCAAGTTGACGAGTTTAGTCTCGTGAGGGCTTCCAGAGAACATACCCATAAAGTTCATTTACGTATACAAGATTTAGTCATGTTTAAAACTTAAATTTTATGATTTCAGAAGGGGGTTATGGCGTAACCGTGAAATGGGTTACGTCATAATCAAGTGGTAAATTTTTTAAGTTTTAAGTTGTTACGGCGTAACCATGAAATGGGTTACGTCGTAACTATAGTGGTTACGGCGTAAACTGAGTTTGTTACGCCGTAACTGCTGCGGATTCAGCAAAGTTACCACATGATTATGGGTCGAGTCGGTTTTGATAAATGCCTCCTAACTGTTGGATCCTGCAAAACAAAGTTAAAAACATACAAACCAACTAATATGCAGAATGAAAGATAATCATGGGGTACCTCCTACAAAGCGCTTGTTTTTGTTTGAGTCACGAGCTTGACTCCACCCTTATTCGCTAAGTAATAAGGTGTTCCTTCCCTCATTTGAGATTAAGTGCAAGTGAGAGTAGCAATGAGCACCATGATTTGCTACTAGGTAGGGAAATAACAAATTAGAACCATACTGCTGCTAAGATCTCATTTCCTTTGATGATTGGCTCAGTTGGTGTAGTAATTTCTGAATGAAGGTCTCATAATCATATGTCTTCATTTCAAGGTTATCATATTCTTTTTCGGCAACCTTTGCAATATTAGAAAATTCCTACTTGAATTTGTTTAATTGCTTGTTTGTAGCCGGTGCTACATAATCGTCATCAAGTGGTGTGATGTGAATCATCTAAGAGGTCAAAGGTTCATTACGCTATCATTTAGAGGGAACATAAATTATAGTAAATATTAAATTTTCCAAAGTTAAACATAATTTAAAAATAAAAATAAATTAATTAATAAAAATTTAAATATTTAAAAAAAAATAACATTAATTTAACGGAAAATAGACGTAAAATAAATTATCTCAAATATCAATAAATCTGTTCCTTCTTCCTATTACAATTTTTATCTCTATCATGGGACTAGTCCAATGGTATATATGGTTTCCGTACTGGTTCAAGGTTGGTAATAGTGGTGTATGGTAAGGTGTTAGAGATTTGCCCTCAGCCTTTCTACATTCCTTGCTTGTTATGTCCCAACTGACATCCATGTCCCCTTCATATTGTCCTGAGCTTTCGCATCTATGAATTTCCTCAGGATTTTCTTTCTTTGCGAAACGCGTTTTGCGAGTTAGTTTTGTTAAGGGATACCCATTTGTTCCTTCAGATGTCCTAGAAACGGCGTAGGTGGTAAGTCATGAGGAACCGGCTCCTTCATGTTTTCCTTACCTATTGTCGTTATTGCCTTGACTTTTTCTCCTGTATTAGTGAGGACTTTATGGGTTAATTGATAAGCTTCTTCCTGTAGGTTCTTTGTCCTAGTTTTTAAGTGCCGTTATGTTTGATTCCGTGTTTCAAGAGATGTTCCTCATCTTTTCTTCATCGTGTCTGTTTTTTAATTGTGTTTTGCAAAATTTGATGATAGTTTCTTCCAAGGATTCCATATATCTGCTATGCTTAAATGCCTCATCCTTTTTTTGAGAGAGTACTCCTTGGTTAGATGTTCCCCTTCAAAACTTTCGTGAATGGCATTCTGCATTGTCCACGGACTTCGGTTATTCTTTCCCTAAGTGGGTGTTTTCATCTTACCGTGCTATAGTGAATGTCTGCCATGACTTGTATCGATGCTAGGGCTTTGTGGTTCGGTGTCATCAGTGCGCAATGTAACCCATGTTTAGAGTCAAGAAATTTTGCGAGAGTGGAGATGGCTAATCCAGTGTAGAAGTTATAAACCTTTTGTTGACAGTTCAGATCATGCATCTGACATTGGTAAAGTAGATCATTGTATCTTTCCCAAGCATAATACAATGTTTCGTCCCTTTCTTGCTTGAAATTACGGATTTCTTCTAATTTCTTGGCAGTTATAAAAGGGTGACAATATCTCCAAATAAATTCTTTTTTAAGGAGATCCCATGTAGTGAATGACCCTACTGGAAGCCTATCTTTCCATCTCAAGGCTCGTCCATTGAGTGTAATTGGAAAAACACTAAGAATAAAGGGATCGTGAGTGTTGCCTAGGGAAGTGGAAGAGATTCACATTCTCTAATACCGTTCGGCACATGTAATAAGCGGTCTTTCTTCATCTGTTGCCTGCAAAAGTTTGGTCTTAACTTACCTAAACGTTGTGCATTATCTCAAATTCAACTGTTCTCGCACAATTTAACGGTTACACTATGCTCGGTTTAATGTCTCTGGAATCAAAGATATGTACTGCTCTAGGGTGAGCGAAGCTAAGGTCTACATCATCTTCAATATCTAAAAAATTTACCATAGAAAAACTGAGCATAATATATTTACATAAGAAATATATACATAAATTCAATTATTACGAATTTTTAAGCTCCCCAGGCAACAGGCGCAAAAACTTGATGCATTTTTATTTTTATAATATATTTTTTATCAAGTTTTAAATTTTATAAAAACTCGTTTCTACCTAACGACGCACTAAGGGCAGAGAACACGGTTCGTGGGTAGTACTAGAATGGTAATCGAGGTCGTCCCAAGAGTAGTTGTAATTAGTTTTAAATGTGAAATGTCACGTTTTGAAAATGGTTTTTTTTGATTTTAATCGAAAGAATTAAAATACTAAAATATAATAAATAACTTAAAATTAAAGGATATGAGGGGGGGGGGGGGGGGGGGGGGGGGGGGGGGTGGGGGGGGGGGGGGGGGGGGTGATATCAGAGAGAAAACATGCTAACCTAGTTACTTCATTACTATTGTTATGAAAACACTTTCCTGTGCAATGTTAAACTATGGTTTCATAACTGGTTTCTAAGGTCGATAGACTTGAATGTGTATATACAGTCTATCCTATACTCCCTGCGATTCCGAATCTGTCCTGAATCATCTAGGAGGTAGGTTATCCAGGTTGTAGTGATTAATCCTAACTATTCCTAAAACATATCTAATAACTTGTAAAGATTATTAACCCCTTCTAAAAGAGTTCCTGTGCTTTTTAAGTATTAAGTGATAAGTGCAGTGACCGGTCAGTTCCTACACCAGGTAAGGAGTTAGTGATCCTCCCTGATACCCATTGGATCCCATCATGACAAGATAATCTATTAATGGGGCAAGCTAGGTCCAAACCACCAGTACTACCAAAACTCAGGGTTACGCGATAGTCAAGGAATATCTAATGAAACTATAATCTAACAAGAAAACAATCAAAACAATAGTAAATTCATAACTAGGCCAGCACTTTAAGTGCTTAGCCGCTTATGGTAACGGAAACACAACAAGAAATAGAAGAAATCATATATTGAAAACTCATAATTCTTACAGTATTCGTATTTGAACGATTAAATACAAAAAGTAAGTAAAGTGTGATCTCCCTTGGACTCCAGGTGGAATTCTTTAAAGGTTGGAAGCCTTTGTCACCTCTCCAATTGGCTGTGGAGGAAGTGATGTCGGAATAGCTTGAATGAGGCCTCTATTTATAGATATCAAACCTGTTATGGCTTAACCAATAAAGGTGTTACGCCGTAACCAACTTATACGCCATCCCATAATTAAGCACCTGTTACGGCGTAACCAGATATGGCGTTACGCCGTAACATTCATATAACTTCCATATGTACGTGATCTTCATTCCATATTTTTAGATCTTCATGGTTACGGCGTAACTGGATAAGGTGTTACACCGTACTTAACTTTGACGTGATTTCCTTTCGAAATATAGGATTACGGCGCTACTTAAATGGGGTTATGCCGGTAAAGTCTTCCTTGATCTTCGTACTGGCATTAATTTATGTTACGGCGTAACATTTTTTGGCTGGTTACGCTATAACAATTTTTTAGGAATTCTCACTTTAAGTCCATTTTCCCTTGTTTCTTGTCACTTTCCTGCATTTCACCTGAAAACTACAAAACAATAGAAAATATTTCATTTTCGAGTGTTAGTGAAACATTTGCAAGTATTTTAGGGGGTATTTTGCCACCAAAAATTATTAAATATTTGATGTTATCAATCAGCTAAGGTACACAAATATGACCATTTTTATAATAATGAGATATTTAATATGTTCACTTAAGAGGAGCAGTATACTGATCTACTCGAGCCCATTCCTAAACTACACCAAGTTTAATAGAATGACAACAATTTTATCTCTGCGGTTTCTAGTGTGGAACAAAGTAGGAGAACAATAGAACAAAATCCTGTTACTGTTGAGGAAACACGTACTTATTTTGAATCATTATATAATAACTTGGCTATAGAGAAAGTTAACACGGCCAATCGCAAAATGAAAGAAACAAATGCTGATTTGACCACTGAGCTTGCTAGATATAAAAATCAAGAAAAGTGTTTTGAAATTAATTAAGAAAAATATAATAAGCTTGAAAGAAACAAATGCTGATTTGACCAAAAATTTGTTTTTCAAGAGCAAGTCTTACTAAAAGTAAATGCACTCAATAGTTCTGCTTAAATAAAAATGAGGAAATTGCAAATCTAAATAACCAGCTTTCAAAAGAAAAATCAATTGTTTCTTCTCTTTAAGAAGAAAAGAAAAAGTTGAAGTCTGATTTCAAAACACGCGAAGATGAGCTTCTTGATAAACAAATTCAACTTGAGAATAAGATAACATTTTGGTCAAATCATGTCAATCTATTCAAACGATGCACATGCTTTCACCTAAGCCAGACTCGTTTTACAACACCGACGGAATAAGTGCTTTGGTTATCAAATCTTTTTTATCTCAAGCAAGCTCAGCAGAAACAATAGAGTTTCTATAATGGCAAACTATTATTAGAAAAATATGATCCTCCTGCTGTGTATGATTCAGAGGAGACACTGTAACTTGCTCAAGAGATTCGCTTAAAAATTGAAACAAGTGAACATAGAATAATCGGCAATTATGCAAGATTAATCAACTTTCAAGGGTTTTTGTTTCTCAAAAGGCCAAGTCACGTGAAGAGTTATATTTTTCAAATACTTCCAAAATGGCCACTATTTCAAAATCAATTTCAATACCAAATGAAGAGTTTTCGGATGATACTTCTCCAAGTGTTGCATGAAAATTTCTAAATGAGGTAAAAAGAACCATTGTGACTCTTCAATGTGTTTAAACAAAATGACATGAGTTATACACAACTTGGTTCGTCTACAGTCATCAAGAGAGTCCACAAAATTATAAAAGGATGAAATTTCCCTATCGTCAACGAAGGTTGATGCACTTCAAATTATGAAATACAATTTTTAATGGATAGCAGCTAAATTTGTTCGATGCTTCAAAATCTTCGTTTCAAAAGAAGCAATTGAATCTATCTTCAAGCTCAATGGCTATGATTTGAAATTGAGCGTCTCTTGAGAGCAGTTGTTTGTCAAGATATTATGTCTATTGTGTAAAATCCTACTGTTGTTGAAACATCTGATCTCCAGACTGAGCTTGAACGTACGAAGGAAGATACATTTGAATATTATTTGAATAAAAAGACTGATGTAATTACTAAAACTTTGGAATGATTAGATATAAAAATGCAAAGAATTGAAATACGACAAAATTTCATACGATAAAACTTATAATGACATGCAACAAAGATCGAATGGTTGCAAGCTCGGTTGGGAGATCTCAAAGGTAAATGTAAGGATAATCCATGTGTATCAGATACCTTTGATCCTTTGTCTCAGAAACTAGAGAATAAGAACATGAAATTAAAGTTTTAGGCTTTGAATTATGCTAAAGAAAATGCTCACCTTAAGACCACATACAAGAACTTGTTTGACTCAAACTAAAAGGGGGGTTGAATAGTTTACAGGTTAGTTTTACGTTTTAATATTTTGCTTTTAAAATACCTAGATTCGAGTTGTAAGTTCAACCAATCAACAATATAAATCAACAAAGTAAATTGCTAAACTAATGCTAAATAGTAATCACAAACAATATAAAAGGATGAGAGAAGGAAAATCCACCAAGACACAAGATTTATGTGGTTCGGCTACGAATCTCTTCTTCGCCCTATCTCCACTCCCGAGTATCCTATCGAGATTTCACTATGGTCAACAAGCCTCCCTTCAGACGGGAGGAAAACTGTTTACACGTCGCTTACCATTATTTTTGACACTAGTAAATGTCAAAGTCCTAATCTTAGCTAGAACAATCTACAACTTCAAAAGAACTCATATATCACAAGATCAACATCTATCGGAATTCACACAATCTGAATTACACAATTACAAAGATAATTACAATAGAGATTTGGATACTTAGATAGAGAGAGGAGAGTTTCACTAAATAACAATTCGTTTCTTGCGAATAAAGAAGGTTCTTCTCTTGCACTTGATTGAGAAAGGAGAGATGAAGATGAAGGATTAAGATCACTTTGAAACAAGATCTAAGAATGTTAGTGATCAAGAGATTTAGGAGGAGAAAGTTATCTGAAAATTTTGTGCAAAGAGTTGATTTTCTGCTCGGGTAATGGAAGTAGTATTATAGGCAGGAAAACCTAACAATCACTGAGGGCGGTCCCGGCGGTCCCAGATATATCTGGGGGCCGCCAGGCCTATAAGGGGGTCGCCCAGTAGACTATGCTCCTGTTTTGTTCTTTTTTTGAGGAAGATTGTATCTATTATGGAACCTTCCATTTGGGGGGGGGGGATTTAAATTTCAAATTTAAGTTTTTAATAAACTTTTCTTTTAATTAGAAAATATTTGTATAATTATTTTTGTGAAATACTTTTGTAAAATTTGATATGGTTAAGAGAAAAATATTTTCTTGATCACTTAATCATGTTTAGTATTTGATTGTGTCATACTCTAAGTGATTATTATCTTAGAAATGGATTGTACGATTAAATTTTGTAAAGTTTATTTTTCATCGTAACGTTTTTACATTTTGTTATTTTCAAACATTGAGAGGTCAAAAAATATAAATAAACCTTTTTCAGACATTTATATGTAGTAACATCTCAACCTTTCTGTATGATGACAAATATAAAGCATTTTGTATAAAATTATAGGTTTCAAATATTTAATGAGTTTTCACTCCATTTCTCCCCCTTTTTGTCAAATTTAAAAAGAATGATCATCGGAATTTGTTGTAGAAAGAAAGAAGTCGACGATATCAAGACTCCCCCTTGATGTATGCTCCCCCTCGTTTGGGGCACCAAGGGATCGATCTTATGAAAATTGTTTGCTACAAAACAAAGTTAGAGGTACAAGTGCAAGAAAATATATTCTCAACTAGTAGCGCTTATAGTAATTCATGAAAGTTAAATCATAAAGTGGCTTCATTCTTATTAATAAGTCATACAGAAGCATTGATTTCAATTGAGGCTATATATGAGATAGACAAATTCAATACTATAATTATATGAATCATTACAAGATAAAGTAGATAAGCATAAAATAAAGACATATTAAGGCATAGAGCTACACTAGTGGATTCTTGAATTGTAAAAGATGTCATAATCAAAAGATGGATGGTTGATTATTAGGGGAGAGATACATAATCATATGTGACTGATTAATTAAAAGAGGGAAAAAGATAAGGTTGGTGACACATAGTTTGGAGGGGTATGAGTTTGAGGTATGAGACGAGTGAGAAGAAAGTGAATAAAGTAGATTTCATTTCTCAAGGAGGAATTTGTTTTTGTCTAGATTACTTTGCAACATGACAAAAAACTTTGAGGTGAAATTCAACTTGAGCATGAGAAAGAGGATTGAATTGGTGGTGGTGGTGAGTGAAGGTGGTACCATGAATAGTAGCACGGATGGGTTAGTGTGTGAAAGCCAGGATGGTGGAGATGTTGTGAAGTTGGTTGGTCATTTGATCTCTTAGTGGATTGTATGATGGTGGTGAAGGAGATTGAAAATAGACTCTTAGAGGAAGTGGAGGTGAGTGTTTTTAGGAAAAAGGTGATGATTTTGGAGTAGATGTCTTACGTTTCCATACTTGTCTTACTGATATTCTTGGTTTTCTAGAGAAGTTTGGATGGTGGTTTGAGCAAGACATTGGTGGTGAGAATGTGGATGATAATGATAAGAAGTTGGTGATGGTGAATGAAGGAGGAAGGATGAGTTAAATATGGAATAAGAATCACAGTAGTGGCAAAGCAGGTTGTGAGTGACAAAAGGTTGCAAGGAGGAGTGGTTTGGCTAATTAGGGAAATGCCAGCATGAGGCTATGTATAGGAAGGTCAAAGATACAGAAAATAGGCAAACTTAAAAATTTCGTTCCCCCTGTTGGTGGTCCCATATTGTTAGGCGGTCCCAAATATATTAGGGGGCCGCCTGATTGTTTATGGGGGCCGTTTTCTGGAAAGAACAAAATTTTTCCAGTTTTTCCCTTTATTAGTCTGTCTAGTGATTTTACCATCTTCTAAATTTAAGAATCAATCAATTTAAGTAAGAATATAGGGTCCTATGCTAAGATACAAATCATTTAGCATATAGTAATATTATACGCATGTTATAATCTCTAGAAAGTAGTTTCACATTGTATCGATGATATTGATGAATAAAATTGAAAATATCATCCAAGTCACATGAAATCATTATTCACCAATCCTAGTAAAAATATAAAGCATAATGTACGAGATAATATAGATAATAATAAGAATCTCTAAGAGTTATGCAAGAAACATGTTTACTTCGTTTTCCCAACTTCATCATGTCCTTGAGAGCTGGTCCATGATCTTAACCCTTCCCGGTGAGTATCTCGTTGTTGAGTTTTTAAAGGTTTATTGGTTTCGGAGAAGGTAAGTGTTTAAGTATTGATTTCATGAGTAGCGGGTTTTGACAGACTTTAAAAATGCATGGCACGGAGGAAGAGGGCAATTTTGTAAGGGATGAGGAGTTATAATGAAATGACTCTTCATCATTTTCATCAATGGTATCATTTAACGGAGAGACGAGGGTGGATGATTTAGAGTGGTGGAAGAGGAACTAGCATTTGAGTCACGAGGTCTTTTCTTGCCATGATCCGATCGCGTCTTTCGCTCATAATGTAGAGCGAGAGGATGCATGACTCAATCATGTGAATAATAGTGATTAATTGCTAGCTCTGAAGAAACAGACACAACATGTTTGAACAATCTAGTTAGAAGCATTTCATAAGGATTAACCTAGCTTGCTTAGTAACCCACTCTATTCATTTTTCCATGTAGTAGGCGAGATTTAATTTCTCGAAGTTTACCACACAATAAAGCATGTAACAAAGACACGCGGGAACATGATCCCGATTACCCCCCCCTCCCTAAAAAAAACATTTTCCCGAATTATTTCTTCTAAAGGTTTTAAAGTTTACACAATTTCACGAGTGAGAATTTTATAATCTTTAACCTCAACTTCTTCTTGATGACGGATGCGAGTGACTTGACCTTGTCGATCTTCTCGAATATACGATATAATATCATCGGGAGAAGGGAGGTTGGTTTGATATGTGCCTTCCGAAGGAGCACCATATACCAACTCATCAAGTGACCATCTGTCAGTAAAGACACACACACCCTCACAAGGTATGTCAAGAATTTGAGAAAATTCTTCAAGAGAGTAAGAAAAGAATTGATTTTGAATAACAAATTCCATAAACATTTGACCTTTGTCGGAATAACTCAATCGATATTGACTGTAAAATTCAAGAATGAAATGAGGACAAACTTGTTCATTGATTTGAAGAAGATACTCAAACTCGACAAAATAAAACAAAGACCGAACATAGTTTTGATCCGTAAAGGTATCAAAAACCACCCGACCCTCATGAATATAGCGTTCTTCAAGGTTTCTTAGTTTTTCTTTTATTGGAGTACGGAATTCATGTGAAATTTTAGGGATATAATGTCTTGTATTTTTGTAGTCTTTAGATGATTTGCGAGGCATGATTTCCTAAAAGAAAATAAATTCACATTTTATTACTTTTTACTTGTAATATGTCATGAGCATTGTTTCTAGTGTGTGCCTAAATGTGACAAATGTGGAGTAACGATTAACTCGACCTAAACATAAATCCTAAGAGTTAATCCAAACGCTCCTTAGTTTGATTTTGCTCATTCAAACAAGTCGAAAAATACATATGAATTATGTATCTCGAAATTTGTTCATGAGATCATTATGCATGTGTTTGAAAACGTTTTTAGGTTGTATTAACAATGCATAACCACAATTTTATTATGTTCCTAGCGTGAGTGATTTGAAAATAAAATTAGGGTTTTGGTTCAAAATCAATTTTTCTACAAACTCACTAATATATGCAAATCCTATGTCTACGGGTAACATATTAGTTATACATTGTATCCTAGTAGTCCTAATTGTATGAAATTGAAAGAAAAATAGAAAATCCCCAATTTTAATTTTTGGTGTTCATCATGAACCCTAGACTCAAATTGAAAGAAAATGGATGAAATGACTTACAATAGTTGATCTTTAAGATGTTGTGAATGATTATAGGTGTTGATTTGGTCTTCAATTAAAGTTTTAATGGGTGATTTTGAGTGGTTTTGGTCGTGTTCGTCACTTGCAGCACGAAGAGGGGTGTTTGTTTTTGTGGTTTGAATTTTTTTTGACTAAGTGTAAAATATGGGAGTCTGCTGATGGCGGTCCCATAAAGCCTGGCGGTCCCAAATATATTGGGGGGCCGCCTATGGTATGGGGGCCGCCCTCAGTAAAGGGGTTTGGACTCAGTTTTTGACGAAAATTTTACGAAGAGGAGTGACATTTTAATTTGCATTTCGCGAATTAAAGATGCTTAAAGTACTTCGGATGAAGTATTCAAGTTGTCACGACACGGAATGGAACACGGACTAGAATTGAGACAGAAGAAGGAGAAGCGGACTAATATGATTTATGGAATGTGTTCCATCATTCCTAAACCAAGACGTAGATAGTTAAACGATTCACGTTTAAGGGGTTTAGTGAGAATGTCGGCAATATTGTCGACGGACGGCACTTTTTCGATTGAGATATGTCCTTTCTGGACATTATCACGAAGAAAGTGGTGACGTATTTCGATGTGTTTGGTACGAGAATGTTGCACCGGGTTTTTGCTAAGGTCAATCGCGCCTTTGTTATCACACATGATGGGAACGTCGTCGAGTCGTACGTCGTAGTCGATGAGAGCTTGTTTCATCCATAGTGCTTGTTGACATGCCTTTCCGGCGCTTACGTATTCGGCTTCGGTAGTGGATATAGCAAGAGCGGTTTGTTTCTTCGAGAACCAAGATGTCAAACAACATCCCACGAACGTACAAATACCGCTAGTGCTCTTTCGGTCCACATAATCTCCCGCATGATCAGAGTCGGCATATACTACGGTTTCTATGCCGGTCCCCTTAGGATACCATAATCCTAAGTGCGTAGTGCCTTTAATGTATCGGAAGATACGCTTAACCGCTTCAAGGTGAGAGGTTTTGGGAGCCTCTTGGAAGCGGGCACAAAGGCAGACACTAAACATGATATCGGGCCTACTTGCCGTTAGGTATAATAAACTACCTATCATGCCTCGATACTTGGTACTATCTACCGACTCACACTCTTCATCTTTCGTGAGTTTAGTATCGGAGGACATGGGGGTTTTCATTGGTTTAGAATCTTCTAGACCAAATTTCTTAAGCATTTCTTTAATATACTTAGATTGATTAAAGAATATACCATCTTCCATTTGTTTAATTTGTAATCCAAGGAAGAAGTTAAGTTCACCCATCATGCTCATCTCGAACTCGTCATGCATGATTTTGGCAAATTCATCACACATGTCTTGACAAGTCGAACCGAATATAATGTCATCGACATATATTTGAACAATGATGAGATTTGAACTTTTCTTCTTAGTAAAAAGAGTGTTATCTACCATTCCTATTTTATATTCATGTTTAATAAGGAAAGCTTTTAATCTATCATACCAAGCTTTGGGTGCTTGTTTAAGACCATATAAAGCTTTCTTTAATTTATAAACATGATCGAGGATAGAAATAATAAGTTGCCATTGTATTATTTAGAGAGAGAAAGGTAAGATGTGTATGTGTTTTAGAGAGAGAAAGAACACACACACACCTTGGTGAAATGATACAAAATCCTCACCCCTCCATGGAAGTATGGTGGGGGTATTTATAGTCTTAGTGACACCTAACTATTGTAACTTATCATTATTAGTCCCTACGTGTCACACTTTACTTAAATTATAGTGAATTCTGGTTATGTTACCATATTTTTAGGACTAACATCAAATCCCTCTATATATGTGTGGACATACGGAATTACTTTATCAATGTTACCTTTTCTATGTACAAATAAACAAAGTTAAGTCTTCCTAAAGCGATTCCAAAGCTGAAGATGTCTACTGAGGTTACTCCTTGTCTTGAAAATTGTACTCCAGCTTGTTTTCTTTGTCTTACTTGTATCTGGGAACATTGTAGTATGCATGAACTGGATTAACTTCCCCCCACATCTATCCAGCTTGTCTCTAAAATGCTATATTCATAGGACTCACTTTTTGGCGAATGTTTACTAATATCAGCTTCCCTACACCAACATTCCCATATCTTAAGCAGATTCTGAAATTTGTTTGTAGCTTGAAAATTCTTCTACTTGTCATGACGTACATAGCAGAATTTTGTAAGTGTAGAAGTAAACACACCAACGCACAAATACTTCTGTCATTAGGGCTTGGTGTATATTCGTCAGGGTTTGATTGCGAGAAATCTGCATCAATTCTTATAACGGTTATGCAGTATAATTATATAACCAGGTAAGTAAAAGTAGTCTACACTACTTCCCCCTGGAAGTTGACATGGTAACATCAAAGTTAACTAAGTCCCGGATGTACACATTTTCCCCTATGATGGTTGTGGAACTCTCGGATGCTCTTTATCGTGTTAACGCCAATATACTTGAGAAGTTCTTGTCTGAAGCCACAAATCTTGAAATCCAAACAAAGAAATTACTCTTGTCTTCAGAAATTGTAAGGAAATGAAGCATGAATCAAGAAAACTTGGTTTATTATCAATGGTCTTGTTTAATGAATAGTCGGTAAAGAACTTTGAAATTTGTCTTAGACTGTCGAGAGTTACCATTGTCTTGAATCCCGTGAGAATTAATGATTAATTTCAAACCTTGAAACTCTTGGCTAACTTACCACCTATATGATGTTGGCTATTGCTGTGATCACTTGGTCAAGTAAACCCATTATACATACTTGAAAATGAGTAAAATCCCCCAAATTTTGTTACTTAAGCTGCTTGTTGTTGTTTTTGTAAGATACGGTGCAAGATTAAATCTAAAGTACTCTATACCTACCATAAAAGTATTAGAAGTTACAACTCCTCTTGAAATTATCTACATAGTCTTCCTGCATGTGACACTGAGTAATACAAGGTAACGCCTTTAAGTTGTTAATTAACTCAGGTCTGCTAACCAACCACCCCTGATCTGCTTGGTAACTAGATATTGTCAAGTCTCAATCAATACGTTGTACGTTTAAGCAAGTCATCAATTGATAGATTGGGTTTGAAGAAAAGGGGTAGAAAATAGAGGGAAGTCTTGATGATGAAATAGGTAGACGCCTTCGTGAAACCCAAATCTCAAATAAGGGATACCAAATCAACTCCGTGATCACTTGACATTCTTTAATCTGATATTTAGCGTTGTCCATTTTAGTAAAATCTTTTTCGGATAGTTTTTGTGTTATGTATCGTATTTGTTGTGTTGGTTGAAATCATATAACATTCACGGGATTTTTACAATTTCTATGACTTTAAACCGTTAAAAAGAATAAACTTTTACGGGATTTTACTAAATCAAGAAAAAACCGTGAATAAAAAATCGTTGTTGGTGAAATTGTTGTTGAACTTGAAGTACGTGGGATTTTGTTGACGATTAATGAGCTTACGAGGACAAACGGTGCAAAACCGGTTAACTTGGAAGGGTTAAAGGCTTAAATATGTGAAATAAGGACCAACGGTGTAATGATATCTTAACAAAGAGGGTTTTAAAAATCAACAAAGGACGATGGTGATGTGAACTTGGTTAGGTCCAGGGGCTGCATTGTGCTAAATTGCAAAAAAAAAATTTCATTAATAAAAATTTTTACCACAATCTGTTTCATCATATACGTTTTAAATGTTTTGTTTAATGTTTACGTTTTTGTTTAAATCTTGTCTCGCGGAGTCGTACGGTGATCGTCGGTAAAAACAAAATATACTGCGATGATCAAAACGATGTCACGATCGCAACGGTATACGTTATAAGTCCCGTAGATTACCGACATTCAAAACTGAAAACCCAAAAAATTCTAGATCGGGTTTGAGATTTAATCATCTAGTTTGGGTACTCAAGTTAATCAACTTGTTCGGTTTAACAAAGTTCACTTCACTTCACCATTGATACAATAAAAAATAGATAAGAGAAATGATATTAAGAAATTTAGAGAGGAAATAAGAGAAGAAAAAGTGATGTGGTTGATTAACAAATGGTTATCTTACAAATGAGATCAACTAGTTCGAGGTCTCAAGTGAAAAGCAATCTAGATCGGTTCGACTTGAAAAATTTTGCTCGATCGGTGTCAACCTTGAAAATATTTTCTCTAGATCGGTTCTCAAGTGGTTTCACTAGATCGGTTCACACAAGGGTTATGACTAGTTCGGTTCGCAAGTGTTTTTACTAGTTCGGTTCCCAAAAGAATCAACTAGTTCGGTTCATGAAGGGTGACTAGATCGGTTGTTGTAAGAAAATAACTAGATCGGTTCATGAAGGAAATGACCAGATCGGCTCCCTTGTTTAGGAACTTAGTTCGGATAATTGGCTCTGCGACTAGTCGGTAGTGACAAAATTTCAACACCCTTGAATTGCACCTATTTCTCTCTTCTCTTCAGCCGCTGTTCCACCAAAAATAAGCAACTAAAAATTAGCGTGAGAAAAATATGTTCAAAATTGTCATGATCCACGAACTAAATGCTTAAAATAGCCGTTTTATATGCTTGTAATATGCCCCTTTTTTTGTTCTAGGAAAGCAAATAATGAACCATTGAAAACCCCATCGATTTTTAAGGTAAGATAAGAAGATATCGCAAAAGTTACCAAAGAGACAAAACGAGTTTGCTTGAAAGAAACACAAAACGTTTATGACCACAGCCTTAATAATTAAAATAAATAAAAAAATAACGTGACCCACTTACTCTTTGTTGTAACCAAAAAGCCGGGTGTAAAAATAAAATGTTTAATACAGCTTATTGTTTAAACAATAAGAAAGAAATAGAGAAAAGAAACTAAGAAAGCCGTATGTAGAATAAGCTCAAAAAGCCAAAACTTTCTAAACCACAACATAAACCACAAACACAACACGCACGAATACAATACACCCCCGGTTAGCTCTGTACACCAAATATGTTGTAACCTTGAAGATTTCGTAACAAAAGTTGATACAAGGTCGGGGGAGGATAGAAATTAATAAGTTGCCATATGTATTATTTAGAGAGAGAAAGGTAAGATGCTGTATGTGTTTAGAGTAGAGAAAGAACACTACACACACCTTGGTCGATATGATACAAATTCCTCAACCCCTCCATGGAAAGTATAGGAGGGATGGTTTATTTAGAGTACTAGTCACACCTAACTATTCGTAACTTGTTATTATTAGTCCCTACGTGTCACACTATAACTAAATTATTGTAATTCTGGATATGTCACCATATTTGAAGGCTTAAAACTTACAAAGATTTGGGTGCTTGTTTAAGACAGACACAAAGCTTGTCCTTTAATTTATAAACATGACCAGTCTTTAAAAATCAATGAATCCTTGAGGTTGTGCCCACGTATTTACCTCCTTATTGATAAAACGTTCAAGGGAATGCACTTTTTACATCCATTTGGAATGTGTTAAAGAGGATTAGTAAGAAGTAATAAGGATTATGATGGTAAGTGTGAGTTTAAAAATGCATAAGGATGAAATTAAAGGATTGATTTAGGTTTATAATCACATTGCCATTAAGAATAGAAAAGAGTAGGAATATGTGTTGTGGGGATGACTTGGAAGAGATGATTGGAGTATGTGTAGAGGAGATGAAATCACTTATTGGGTAAGAAGGATAATCAAGTGATTAAATAGAATGGGTTGAGCGTTTGAGAATAAGTGAGACATGTAATGTGAGGAATGAGTTTTTAAAACACTTAAGGGTAAGAAAGTAAGAAAAGTCAAAGTATAATTAACTTTCAAATACCATAAACTCAATTAGTCATTTAGACTTTAATCCAAAATAATCAACATTGGATTTGATCACTAATTATCTTGATGCAAACAAGCTAAGTGCTTTGCATCTTTAGTAAAGCATATCCTATTCAGGTAAAAGGGATGCGTTTTCGCAGTGACGTTTGACTTGTTTGACCAATAAGGGAGTCAAACCCGATACATGATTAGGATCAATTATGAATCTGAGCAACAATGGATTCGTCTACATTAATCATTATGATGCAAACAAGCTAAGCGCTTTGCATCGTAAGTAAAGCATATCCCATAGAGGGAAAGGATGCATTTACGCAAAGTGGCTTTGGACTGGTTTGACCAAAACGGGGGATTTAATGCCCGATATATGATTAGTATCATGTTGATCCGGATCAGGTCAAAGATTTATTTTTGTTTGTTGTATGGTTGAGGAGATGATCATAGTAGGTTTAGAAAGATTGTTTCTTCTCTTGGCTAGAGGCGCTGATAAAATATTTGACAGTTGGCGTATTCATGCAAATAAATCAGATAAATTTATTTAAAAAAATAATTAAAAGAGAAGGAGTGATAAAGAGAGAAAATAATAAAATAAAATTAAATAATAGACAAAGCATGAATGTATCAAAAAAAGCTCCTCTCTAGGTCTAAATGCTCAAATATCATGTACATACCTTTATTGAAGTTTCCACATATGTCGGATAAGAGGAAAGCCAAAAATTTCTAAATTCGTATAACGGACTTCGCTTGTGGCGCGCTGCCACACGAGTGCGCCAGACAGAAAGGTCCGCTTTTACGGATTTAGGCTATCATTTATGATTTTACATTCTACGAATGTTTATTTGTCATCATTAAAATATAAAGGAGATCCTAGTCCATGGTCTGCTACCAACAATCTCCCCTTTTGAATGATGGACAATAATATTTCAGAAAGCAAACAAATTACAAAACGGAACGAGATTGAAGATTGCCTTTGTTGAAGTTCGCGTCTTTATCTTGACCTTGTAATTTGATGAAGCTTGTATATTGTATTCACCTTATGAGTCTTACATAGCTCCATGTATTCTATGGCTCTTTTCCTTCCTTGCTTTTCCCGATCATTAAGCTTTAATGTTTTGCTTTCTTTCTCCCCCTTTTTTCAAATCAAAAAGGCGGGATCTTGGTCTTTAGATAGAAGGTTGGTATCTTTGTTGAAGAGAGGAATAGATACCATTGTACATGATCTCCCTAGATCTTTTCTCCCCTTTGTTCTAAGGCGGGGATCCATAGGTCAAGAGCATTACATTCGAAGGTGTCCTTGGATACAACTAGCAACAAGCAAACACAAAACAACACAAGCAACAAAACATATACATCATATGCATTTAAGTGATAATATGTGTTAGTCTTTCATTCTTGGATATATGAATAATGGGTTAGTCCAAGGTTGAATATATCTTACATTTCCAAATGTTGATAAAATCTAGCCAAAATATCACTTGCATATGCATATATCACTTAGTTAATTTTAAGACAGATTTTATCAATCATGTATCTTATGTTACATATTAAAGTAAGCGTAATAATATTCAATTTGAGCCATGTTTTCGATCCTGGGGGGTATTGTGTAAGGCAAGACCTAGACCTGTATGTTACAAGGAAAGAACGGGTAGAATATTCTTATTACTTTTTAAGTGCGTGACTGAAGCTTGTCGTAATTGTGACATCTACTCAAAATCATACTTAGATATGAATACAACTTTGAGTGCATTATGTTTAGACATTTTGTGCAATACTTTCACCAACAATGTAAGTATAATTTTTGACTCATATATAATCCTAAGGTGAAAAGGCTTTTCAAAAATCTAGGTTGTAGATTTTTATTTGTAACTCAATCGTAATTACATCCAATGATGAGTAGGCATATCACGTATGTATAAACTAATCAAGCCCACTAATATCTTAATTATGCCTATCATAAAAAGTTCCTAAGCATTAGTTTCTAAATAATGACAGTTATGGGATGAGGATTCCATATGTTAGTAATTATCAAGGTGTATTACTTCCACTTGATTAATTACAACCTCTTAAAAGTTTACACCTATATGGTGACCTCAAAAACTACTACAATTACTTTCCATGCCTTTTTACATATTCGTAAGCGCTATAGAAATCATGCTTTAATAGCATTCAAAGCAAGCTCCATTCAATGTGTCTAGGATTATTATAAATCTAGAAGATGCGTGATGATGTGTAACCTTACACATTTCCTCCCAATGACAATATTTTTTAAATTGTATTTTTCTCTACTTTGAAGATGCATGTCTTGCAAACGAACCTTCAGGTGGGTAAGGTGGTGAATTCAAAAATTAAGAAATTGAGCGCCTAGACAAATCTTTTAACGATATTTCGTTTGGTGGGTTTGTTTTGTGTGAGCTCATGATCTACTATATTTTATATATGTCCATAAATTAAATTGTTATCAATTAAGCATCAAATCAATATCTTCATCAATGGCAAGTAGGCATGTTAAGCAATTATTATCAAAACATATTTCTAATTGTAAACAAATTGTTTAATATCATCATTTTAATCAATACAACGAGTAGGCATATAATCACATATAATTCATGAACTCTCAATTTATGACACCATATCGTATTCCTAAAGACACTTAACATGTGAACAAAATAAATATGACTAATTACTCATCATGACAAGTAGATGTGTGAGAAAATTTCATGTTATCACCTTGTTGATTTTTGACATATTCTTCAACCATCTACTTGTTAGCAACATAACCGTGCATTTTATTTATTGTATATGTTTTAAATGATTTTTCATTTAGCGGGTTTACAGTTACGCATTAAGCAATTAAGCAAACGACTCATGGTGTTATGTATTAATGTAAGAACTTTAATCATTTAGCCGGTTTATCTTAGTTTAAGATTTAAGATGAGTTTATTTAGGCATGCCGCACACAACGTTCGTTTTCATTCCTAAGTTCAATTTCTCAAACTAACAAGTATTTTCATGCATTCATATCAATCAAATTTCCACAAGTTCTACATTAAACATATATGCATGTTTAGTCCAACATTAAGTTAATTGCCTTTAAGCTTCTAAGTTTACCTAACCTTTGAGGTTGTAGCAAAAATAAGCTACCTAGCATCAAACAAATTCACATGGCATTTTTGACAACTATAATATAAAGCACATAAATATTCATAAACATACTTGATTTTGATGGACGATTTTTGTTTAATGACTACGAGATAAAGATCCACCATTGATGCTTTGTCTACCGATACCCTTTCCTCAAAGGTTACTTGTGTATGCTATCATACTCCTTATATGAAGTAATATCTTCTTATTACCGGCTATGTGCGTACAGTACCAACCATACACAATATATTATAACCTGGTTCTAGCTTATACCTAACAAACATATAACTCAAAAAGAACTTGGTCCCAAATGGTTGTTGGGTCCTTTGGTGTTAGCATAAGACACTCCTAAGTTAAGCATCATTGGGTCATGAAGCAATTGGCTAAGTCTCTCAAGACCAAACCTTGAAAATATTGACCAATGATTTGATTGAAAATTATTTTTGTTTTGAAATCTTGGTCCAAAGTTTGTTTTACAAAATCGTTGGTTTGGGTATGAGTTGTCTCTCTTTTGAAATGAGTTATGTTATGTGCGGTAAAGACTTCGGTTGTGTGTAAGAAACTCTTTTCCTTTGAAAAAGATGTTCGGTTGTTTAGGTTAGGTTTAGTTTGGAATGGGGCCTGTGATTGTACGAGGTTGAAGATTTCAAATTAGGTGTTGGGAAGAGTGGTCTATGGTTGACTCTAGTTTGAGTAAATATCGGTTTAGAATAGACTTTAGACAAATTATCAAAACACGATTTTTCGTTTTGACTCCCTTATACAAACACTATTGGTTTAGCTAGACTCTCGAAAGTGGTTTTGTTAGTTTTTGAAAAAACCAAGACCATTCCTTTTTTGAGATTATTTTTGATGGTACGTAACATGTCATCAAAGGACCTACTACTCTTTTTAAATTTTGAAATACTCAATGACTCCTCTTGATGTTTAGATACATTACATGTTAAAGAGTCAACCTCTTGTGTAAGATTTTCATAACTTAAGCAAGGTTCAACCATATTTTTGGCTTTATCAAATTTCTTTACCTCAAGTTAGATTTCATTGATTTTGTTAATGAATCGTATTCTTTCTTGTTCTAAAATAGATTGTTCTTTTAATAATGAATCTTTGGTTTAGTGATTTCAAAATTTATTTTTACTGGATCATTATAGTTATTTTGTAATTCATTATTATCAAATGAAGAAGGGTTTAGATTTACCTTTTGCGAACCGATTGCCATAAGACATGTTGCGTCCTTCTCCATTTGATCACCATCTTCTCGTCATCACAAGCTACTCCAATAAGAGCCTTTTTAATCTTCGCTTCGGACATATCATAAATGGATGTGGTTCTTGCTACCGCAACCATAACAATACGTTTTCCTCTAGAGCTTCCAACACCTTTTCTCCTATTACTATGACCTCTATCAAACCTATCTCCACCATTACCAAAGCGATTTTCTCTTTTAAACCTATTACCCTTCTTGAATAACTTCCAAAGGTTCTTTACTATCGAGTTGAACTCTTCTTCTTCGTCTTCGTCTTTATCACTTCCATCTTGACATACACTATCATTACTAGTTTGACCCCTACTAACGTTAGCTTTGAGAGCTAATTGGATAAAACTTTTTCTTTGATGGTTTTAGAAGTAACACCATTACTTTCTAAGATCATTTCATAAACTTTAAGGTTGCCAATAAGCTTGTTAATAGGAAGTGTAGCCAAGTCTTTGGCTTCTTTAATGGTCGTCACCTTGGATCTCCATTTCAATGGAAGAGCATAAGAATTTTCAACTGTGATTCTTGCTCGGTATACAGATCTAAAGATTTAAGACTTGTTACAATAGCATTGAATCGTGTGAAGCCACTGTCAATAGTTTCTTCATGTGATATTGAGAACTTCTCGTATTCTTGAGTAAGAAGATTAATCTTGCAATTCTTAACTTGTGAATTGCCTTGGTAAGTGATGACGAGTGTATGTCATACTTCTTTGGCGGTTTTACACATGGAGGAAACGTTCTTTTAGTTACGTGTAGGGCGTTGTAAGGTCCCATCTGATTTGTTTCTTTATCAGGGTGTCTTAAACATAGTTCTACTTGGGTTGTTTATCAATTTATCACACAATTCTCACAAGTATGATATTGACATGTCATAGACAAACAATTCAAAATACATCAAGACAATTAACCTTTCTGGCCTAATTCAATTGAAATGATTTACCAAAAGATAAACAATGATCCAAGTAAAGATAACATCGAATTCATAAGCATATATATTTACAAGTCATAGCAAAATCATCCAAATATTATATCATGTTTCACATATTGTCAAAACAAACGAGGAACACTACATCATAACCAAACCAATAACCAGTTGTTCCCACAAACAACCAACATCCGAACCTACTAGAATAACTCGAGGGTTGTCACGACCCTGCTGGAAATCAACAACACGTCGCCAAATGGTGTGTTTGGTAGCGGGTTTAATATAGTGAAGGAATTAGAGATTTGGTGTGAATCGTCTAATCCTCATGGTATAATGCATTTAGATTATGGAAATATAGTGTTTGGGGTCTGGAAATGGTGGTGTTTCAGTGGTGATTCATGGTGAAGAGTGGTGGTAGCATGGCGAGATAAAGGGGTGTTTGGATCATCGGATCATAAGATCCTCACCACTCCTTCCTCCTCTCCCAATTAATTTATGGATTGTGTGTGAGAGATATATGAGATGAGATAGAAGTGTCTGTAAAATAGGGTGATTTCCACCACTATTTATAGGCTGGTCGAAGGGTGAAGTACGACGTACTTCATAAAAAGTACGGTGTACTTTGCCTATTGTCGGTTAAAAATATTTAATACTTGGTTGAAGTGCGGCGTACTTATATAAAAGTGCGTCGTACTTTAAGTATTAACTGCTCCCATTAATTCCATGTTGAAGTGCGGCGTACTTGGGGAGAAGTACGTCGTACTTGGTCTTCTTTCTATTCTTTATTATCTTCTAGCTAGACTTCCCTTACAGCTCTATTGATTGAATAAAGAATAGTTGAACCAAGTCCTAACCTAACCTAGAGACTCGATTCTAATAGAAAGGGTGTGAGAAAGAAGACCCTCGACAAAACACACAAGTATGGATTAGGTACTTGTGTGGCTCTCTTGCGAAGATGCATGTTCTTCAATAGATGATAGAAGAGAAAGTTAAGAACACTTGATGTTTAGACTTAGAGGATTAGAGAAGAGAAAAGAAAGGAAAGAATGTTTGCAAGAGGTGAGGAATACAAAGGCCAAAGGTGGGTATTTATAGGCCAAGAGTCCTAATTTTAGGAAAACAATTCGTGTCTGGCACGCTGCCTACGCGTCAGTGCGTGGCCAACTTGCCAGAATCTTGAAGTTTGTTTTCCTTGGGACTTTGGCGTTTTAAATACCCGCACTTGTTAAACCCCCAATTGTACTTCACGCTATGACCTTTCAATCATTCTTACACTCAAGGTCAACCAACTCAAATAGCCATTTGATAAAACATTTGTGAAGTATTAAAAGCGTTATGCTTATCCGATAAAGTAAAGAGAGAAAAATATATCATAAGGGGTATTTTAGGTATTCCTCAAAGTGTAACTAGCCTAGTTGGGATCCAACTAAAGATTAGAAGTGGCTAGTTAGGGTACAAGAGAATATTCTTAGAATATTCTTTGTTTGGAGAGAAAGAGGGGGAAAGATTTGAAATTTAAATTTCAAATTCATTTAGCCATATGTTGGATAAGGATGAAAGGGTTATGTATGAGTTGTCATGATGTGACATGATGTGATGGAAATGAGCATCTTGATATTATGTAAAGAAGAGAGGTAAGTAGGATAGGTGATATGGCAAGATCAAGGGTGATAAGAAGGTTGAGTTTGTTGTGTGAGTGAGAAGTGAATGTTTGTGAGAGAAGTTGTGTTTGTTTAAGATAAGTATTCAATCTAATGGTTGAGAAGAGAGTGAGGGAGTTTGGGTTAATGAGGTGCCTTGATCAAGGGTAGAAGAGAAAGTGTGTTTGTTGTGTTTGTTTGAGAAGCAATCCAAGGGTTGAGAAGAGAAGAGTGTGGGAACTTGGATTGATGACATGTCTTGATCAATGGTGAAGATGAATAAGTGTGTGTGTGTGATATTCGAATCTTCTGGAGAAGAAGGTAAATAGTGAATGTGTGGCGGAGAATATTTTGAAAAGATATAGAGGATCCTTGGTTGGAATGTAGGGAACATAGAGTACACAAGTACAAGGATAGTACATTGTGTAAGGAAATGTGAGTTGACATTGTTGAGGATTATTTGATGAAGGTTTATGTGTATAAAGGTTTGAAGATGAAGATGAAGAATGAAGATAGAAGTTGAACAATGGATTTGATCACTAATCATCTTGATACAAACAAGCTAAGTGCTTTGCATCTTAAGTAAAGCATATCGCATAACGGGAAAGGATGCGTTTACGCAAAGTGACCTTTGACTTAGTTTGACCAATAAGGGAGTAAAACCCGTTATGTGATTAAGAACAACGTAAATCTGAATTAAGGTCAAATGAATACTTTCGTTTAATGGTATGTTGAAAATATGCTCATACTAGGTTTAGAAAGAAGTTTCGGCCTTGGCTAGAGGCGTTTGATAAAAGATTTGAGTTGGCGTTTTATGGAAAACGGGAGGATTCGTTTTTGCTCTTCTCTAAGTCTAAACCTCATTTGGAGTGTTCTCAAATGCTCAAATATCATGTACATAAATGCTCAAATATCATGTACATACCTTTATTGAAGTTTCCACACGTGTCGGGTAAGAGAAAATCTGACAATTGTTAAATCCGCAAAACGGACTTTGCCTGTGGCGCACTGGCCACGTGCTGACGCATGCCCAGAGCGCCGGACAGTGAAATCCGGTTTTGCGGATTTAGGCTACCGTTTGTGATTTTACGTTTTGTGAACGTTTAGTTGTCATCGTTAAAACATAAAGGAGATCCTAGTCAATGTTGCACCAACAGACTTTATGTGAAAATTAAATTGATGATTTACATAAGCACAAAAAATAACAAAAGTATCAAACAAATAAGATTTCTTAAGCAATGTATATACCCAAACATAATGCGATAAATGATCAAAAAAATAGCATAGTATTTAATACCACTTTCACTAGGAATAGGGGATATCCACAAATCCGAGTGTATAATCTCAAATATAGACGCTCGACTCGGAACTATAAAAATGAAGCTTAATATGTTTACTTAATTGACAGGCATGACAGAAAGCGAACAACTTTTTTTTTTTGTTAAACGAAATTAATATGTATCCCATTTGAATTTACCATGTCTAAGTGAATAATGTTTCTCATAGATCTATCTCGTTCTATTTTGAGGAATAAAGAACTTGTTATTTTTAATTCTTAATGTTTGGTGTTTTTTGAATGTTGACTTCGGATTAAAATTAATTGAAAATTCAATAGAAAATCAAAATCGGGAAGAAAATGAGGGTATATTAATCATTTTTTAAGCGTTTGAAAAATAAAAGGACGCGGTGTGTAACAAAAATGTGAACGTCAATGACATTATATATATATACTATAAAGGAGTTAAAACGTTGCCGTTTTTGGCAGCGTCGCTACAGTACCCGGTCCAATGAGCTTCCAATTTGGGCCGGCCCATTTGGCAACATTTTTTTTTTTTGTAGGCAATGTAAAAAAAACCGCTCGGCATAAAATAGAAAAAAAAATACAAAAATATTAACTTATTCAGATAAAAAAATACTCGCGACATGAGGCCCAACACATAAGCCCATATAAAAAAAACAAACTATTAAACATGAGACCGAAAAAATAAACCCGCACAAATAAAAAATAGAAAAGACTAAAAATAAAATTTTAACGCAAAAATTAACCCGCACTATTAAACATGAGACCGAAAAAACAAACCCGCACACAATACAATTAAAAAACGCCTTGCAGTAACGCGCGATTCTTATTTAAAGCCCATGTTCCCATAAAATTATATTAAAAAAACCCGTATAGCCAAAAAAGAAACCTTTAAACATAAGCCTCACACATAAGCTCATATAAAAAAAAACTATTAAACATGAAGCCGAAAAAATAAAACCGCACAAAATAAAAAAAATAAAAATAATAATGCCTCGCGTAGAATAAAACGACGTAGTTTTGTTCCACACGCTACAGTGCTCGGCCCTTTGGGCTCCCAATTTGGGCCAACCCATTTGGTTTTTTTTTTTTTTTTGCAATGTAAAAAAACGCTCGGCACAAAATAGAAAAAAAAATTACAAAAATATTGACTTATTAAGATAAAAAAAATACCCGCGACATGAGGCCCAACACATAAGCCCATATATAAAAAACAAACTATTAAACATGAGACCGAAAAAATAAACCCGCACAAATAAAAAATAAAATTAACCCGCACTATTAAACATGAGACCGAAAAAATAAACTCACACAAAATATAATAAAAAAACGCTATGTTCCCATAAAATTATATTAAAAAAAACTCATATAGCCAAAAAAAGAAACCTTTAAACATGAGCTCCACACATAAGCCCATATAAGAAAAAAACAAACTATTAAATATGAGGACGAAAAAATAAAACCACACAAAATAAAAAAAAATAAAAATAGTAATGCCTCGCAACTACGCGAAAAAAATTAACGACCCGCAGCAACGCGCGGGTAATCATGCTTGTTTTTTGTAATTAGAGTTTAGTAGAGGCATGGATTAGAAAATGGGATAATCACAAAAATACTCATTTTTTCAACCCTATTTCACAAAAGGGTTTTTCTAACATGTGCCCCTGAGGCACATGTTAAGGTAGGGACATCAGGCTGATGTCACGAGCCTGATTTGGTCCCAACATATTATTATGCGTGAGGAGCTGATACTGATAATAACAATAATTGCAGTCAAAGTCAGGCTGTGACACACAACCTGTGTCCCCCAACATTAACATGTGCCCTAGTGGCACATGTTAGAAAAAACCCTTCACAAAATACCCCAATTATTTTTCTCAAAAAGCTAAAATACCCATAAAAAACGCAATTTTGACATTTTGCGAAGTTGAAAAAAAAAAAATCTAAAAATTTTATATATTTTTTTTTCAATTTCAAAAATTTGCGATATTTTTCAAAAATATCTAAAATTTTTGATTTTTTCTTAAAAATCTAAAATTTTCAATTTTTTTCAATTTCGAAAATTTACGATATTTTTCACGTAAGTTTATACATATTTACACTTTTTTGTGTGTAGCTTATATTGTTGTTTTTAAAATGACATTGTGCCGGTAATTATCATTGCAGTGCAAAAAGATTTTGTTTCTCCATCAGAATAGACGAGCATATAATTACCGCACACTTCCATTATCAAAAAAACAACAAAATAAGCACACACATAAAAAGTGTAAATATGTAATAAACTGACGTCAAAAAAATATCGTAAATTTTCGAAATTGAAAAAAAACGAAAATTTTAGATTTTTTAAGAAAAAATCAAAAAATTTCGATATTTTTGAAAAATATCGCAAATTTTTGAAATTGAAAAAATCTAAAATTTTAGATTTTTATATTTCCTAAAAAAATCTAAAATTTTAGATTTTTTTTTCAACTTCGCAAAATTGTCAAAAATGGTCAAAAATTGCGATTTGTATGGGTATTTTGGCTTTTGAGAAAATAATTGGGTATTTCGTGAAATGGGGTTGAAAAAATGGATATTTTTGTGATTATCCCTTACAAAATGGGAAACCACAGACAAAATTTATAATTTACCCTATATTATAATCAGCCACTTTTCATGGTGTATCTGTGGGTACGAAGTAGATTGCTCAATCACATTTTCATACTTTATTATTCAACAAATTTATTATAATGTCTACAAGTAAAATGAAGATTTATGAAGTTGTGAAATGCTGAAATGTAATGGTAGAAGCAAATAACGAAACTGTTACACATATGTAATAAGGTTTGGTGGTGGTGGTGGTGGTGCGATCGAGTATCACATCATCATTCACTCCCACCACTAAACTCACATAGTAGTTATCTCTAAACCCACCATACAAACATCTTACTAAAAGACAAATATAACGTACATCACACAAAACTTTTATTTTCGTTTGGTTGTCGAGATGATCCAACCAACTCACAAATGGGTTCAACCATGCCTGAACCAACGTTGTGTACCACGCCCATATTAGAGTCCAATAAATACTTAAACAAAGTTGTTTAAAAAACCAAGCAGGGCCGTTTGGTTTGAGGGTATGGGTATCGCGGAATAGCTTTCATTTCCGTTGTAGTAGTTTGGTTAATGGGTTTGGTAGATGAAAATGGGTATCAAACCCTCAAAATTAGCCGTTCTCTAAACCCATTTCCCATTATAAACCAAACACCCGTCAAAGAAACCAGGTAAACATTATCTTAAAGGATGTCACTTGTCATATAGCTAGCCGTGTCAATTTTGAGAGGGATTTGAGAAGGTGGGTAATCTGAATCTAATCAAGCTAAAAACTTGATAAATCAATCATTTTTTACAACTGTGATAAGCCAGGGCTAACACAATCACTACAACCCCGCAATCTAGCAATGGCGAAGACTTGCCTATTTGAGACTAACATATAACAGTGCAGGGCTACAAGATGTACGGCACAACATAGGAAAGGCAACAATTTGTAAAGAGGCTCAAGCTTAATTCAAGAATCTACCCTTGATTGATAAAGCGAAACAAGCATCACAAAATCAAAAGACTTTGCAGTCATGATCTCTATTACCATGATAATAAACATAAACGAAGTCAACCGAATCTACAACAAAAATTTAAACCTAATAACTAACTTCGAACCTTGTGTTTGTAAAAATACTAAGCAGGCAGCACAATAGCAGGAAAACATGATACCAAAAAGCAGGCGCTACAATACAAAGGTTGGCAAGATGAGTACTACTATCAGACCTTATCCACCACGCGCGTTGCAGACCTCTATCATCGTCATCGTCATCATCAACTTCACTCTGCTGACTTCTTCTTTTTCTTCTTGCTTTCAGTAACATCTTCCATTTCAACATCTTTGCTCTTCTTTTTCTTCTTTCCGGATTTAGTTTCAGCAGCATCTCCATTTGCAACAGTGTTCTCTTTGTCATCCGCCTTTGCTTCTTCGCTGTCTTTGGATTTCTTTTTCTTGCTTTTCTTCTCAGACTTATCCACATCCATTTCGGCAGCTGTAGATTGGATATCAAAATAATGAGGGCAAGTTGTGGGGTCCTTGATCCAACTTTAATTTGAAAATAAATTGAGAAAAAGTTGTATAAACACTAACCTTGATTTGCAACATTCTCCATAGCAGCCTTCATCACATCAATGTTTTTGCGTGGTGCGACACCCTTATCATAAAAGTCAAGGCGCTCCTCCACTTGAGTGCGGAGGTTTTCTCCGAAAGTAGTGGTGCTGCTTTCTGTGGTCATTACAAGTTAAGTATTAGGACATGCAGATAAACAAAAGAAACAATTTTTGAGCAGAATAACAAACCAACCTGAAAAGCAATCAATTCGAGAAGCAATTGAGCACTTGTTAGCTAGATAACGAGCCATTCGACCTTTGTTCTTTGCAGATGCACGCCCAATAAAAGACGAATGAAAGATAAGACCGTACTTTGGTGTGTTCCCTTTGGTCTTCAAAGCCCTGAAACCAAACCAGCACTATTAACATGAATATACAAGCAGCCTTTAAACCACACTAATTAATCAATAGTTATTCACACCCTAAAGAACCATGTTTTCAAATAGCAACATAAAAATTATAAGACCTGAAGAGAGCCTTCTCAGCACCAAGAATTTGAAGGGTAGAAGACGGGCACTTAGCCAAGTTCGTGAGACTGCCAGCATGAGATATCAAACGAGCTCCAACAACTTCACCAATTAGTGCAGCCAAGTTTGGTGCTATGTCATTCATCTTAGAAACAAGGTAATCATAAAGCTTCTTCCTGTACTCAGCAAGATCCATCACACGCTGTGCAAACATCTTCACATTAATCAAGTCAATTGGTGACAATTCCTGACCTGAAACAGAAAACACAAGACATCATGACTAAAAATGATATGATACAATTTCGCAGAAACATGACAGGTAGCAACTATAGCCATACCCATAGATGCTTTGGCAGCTACCAATATTTCCCTTGCTTTATCTTCATCGCCAAGTATTTCAATTAGACCTTCTAACTTATCTTCAGACAACTCTTTCTTATCGTCTATGTATTTTGCAAGTTTAGCATAAAGATAGTTGTCATTAACAATCTTTACTAGCTCTGGGAAATGCCATGAGTACCATTCCCTGATATAAACATCAGCCATCTTTTTATCAACACATTATTGACAAAAACACGAGCCCTCAAGACAAGAGAATTCCAAGAAATTAAGCATTAACCAAGACTGAGGGTCAGAAGTCAACGAACCTCACTCTCATGGAGAACGAGTTTACATCCTTATCAAGAGTATCCAGAAGGAAGATTGCTTGAATAACCATATTGTCAACACGGTTAACATTAAACTTCACCTTAGCTCTGCTATAACTATGAGCCAAACCAAGTTGTGCTTTCTCCAAATCACCAGGCTAGTTTCAATAAAATAAAAAACTAATTAATGAGGATTCAACAATGAATATAAACATTCTAAAAGATGGAATATTATCAAGAAAAACTATACCTTTAAATTTTGAATGAAAGTATCAAAATGCAGACGGATGCCACGAATAATCTCAAGGACAAACTCATTGCTCTGGCAAGGTATCTTAGTTTCTTCAGATATCTGAGACCCGATCTTGGGTTCAGCAACTCCTAAACTAAACTTAGCCTTTTTACCTTCCTTCACCGCGGGAAGACTGCTTTCCAAGAAGCTTCTAAGTTCTTCGGTCATTTGTCCTAAAGAAAAGAAAAGAAAATCAATGAATAAAACAACACAATTGTGTGTTGAAGCAACCCTTAAAGAATGTCAAAATCAATAATAAAACGTTAAGCGCAAAACATTACAAATCAGCATCTCTTTTCGCAACAATTGCATGTGTTAGGCATTGCTAATCTTGAAGCTTATCTCAAAGAAGAGTAAACTTGAAATTCTGAGTTAACAATTTACAATGAGTTTGATGTTTACATAAAACTGCTAATTTGCTTAGTTTACACTATAATAAGAAACTGCTTATTTTCAAGCAGATAAGCACTTTATTGAGACCAATTGCAAACAACCCCTACATAGGCAATCCCAAATTCATAATCAAAAACAGCTTTTTTCACCTTAAACAAAAACATATAAGCTGTTTATGTAAACAACCCCCAACACCCGTTGATAGGCAATCACACACTACTTATTAGAAACAGCTTTTTCACCTTGATATACACAAACAGATGAGCAATCACAACAAATTCACATCCATACACTCAAAACCATTTATCTGCTTTTAGAAACACCAAACAGACATATGAACACCCCAATAACATATGCTTTGCTTCAAATTTAATTGTAACAAGTATAATTAAAAAAACGCATAAAACACTCAATTTAACAAATATGTGAAATTGACACCTTATTTGCTTACTTCACATTGAAATAATCACCATCTCAAAATACTAATAATAAACAGCTTTTTTCAACTTAAAACAAGCAAATAAGCAAATGATAATCTTCATCTAAACACCCATAAACAACCCATCAAAAACAAATACCATTCATTAAAAACAAGAACACCTATGAAACAAAAAAAACTAAAAAAACCAAAACATCATAAAAAAACATCCTTAAACAACATAAAAACAAAAATGTAAATATTTCAAGATAGATTATAAAAAAAATGGGATACCTTCAGAGACAGCATTAATCTGGTTAAGAGCATCAAGAGCAGATAGAAAAGGATCAAAAGCAAGAAACTGAACAACTTTTCCAAAGCGGTTAAGATCAGTAACAGAGTTACGAACAGCTTCTGTGTTCTGTCCTATTTCATCTATACCATGAGCTAAAAACAAGCCATACCCAGATGATGATTCATGTAAAACATACAATGCCATTGCACAAGATTAAATTATTATTAGGGTTTCTTTCTTTTTGGTGTGGCTGTTGTTTTTGTGCTCTGGTTTTAAACAAGAGCCGCTAGGGTTTTCTTTAGGGTTTTAGAGTCAATTTATTGGGTGAAAATGGTTTAGTATGTTTTTGTCTTTTGTAATTTTGCATCCTTGTATTATTGCAATGCTCTACATTTGACCTTCTTGGTTTCAAAATGGGTTTAGGCCGTTAAGTATCCGAACTGAAAAGTGTTTTGGTTTTTGTTACAAACTTTAATGCATTGTCCCAGCATGCACACTGTAACATTTTTGCTTATTACTTATTTAGTGTCTACGACGTTGTTAGTAAGAGGCCATGATGCGAACTGACCATTGTGATAGAATGAGGTTTGCAACTCGCGTTTCGTCACGGAGCGCGAGAGACTAACTTTGAAACGGACCGATAACCTTAAATACTATTTTCGTAAATTGTCTATGAAATTTTTTACGATAATAGTTATTGAGTTATCATTCCGTTGCAAAGTTAGTCATTAAAGACTAACTTTGCAACGGACTGATAACTCTAACGACTATTTTCGTACAGTGTGGGTTTATTATTTTATTACGCCGAGAATCGTGTAATTTGTAAAACGCGTGTGGCCATTCCAAGGACTGTTGTTTAGTATATAAATATAATTGTGATAAAATTTAATTTAGTGCAATGATCCGGAAAAATAAAAGCCACGCAAAACTTAATCTTCGTAACATATTTTAAAAACTCCAAGTTATGAAACGCTACTCGTGTATATTAGGTTAAAATAAACAAACTAAGGCTGGACGGAGTGGAGGTGAGTTTGCCAAAACTCACCTCGGTGGCTTATGAAGTCGCGCGCGACTTGCCACTCCGGTTTTTAAAAAATATAATACTCAACGAGGTGAGTTACTTTTGTGAGTGAGTTTTGGCATGTTTTTGTGTCAATTTGTGAGATGCTCACCTCGTGTGAGGTTTTAAAAATTGTGGGGTCTCCAAAAATGTAAAACGTTTTATATAATATATAAATTAAAAACAAAATTAAAAACCTTATTTTTTACTTATAAATACCACTAATTCATCTTTTTTTTATACACAATTTTCCCACTTTTAAATTCATATCGTTGGTTTACTTCACAACCGTTCGATGTAAATTCCCGCTTTTAGTTCAAAAAACTTAATTACGAAGATAAGCGTTGTCAGAAAAGCGATGATGGTTTTAGCCGTGCAATTGACAATGCACAGAGCAGCTAAACAAGAATTTAGACAAGCATCCGAGAAATGCAAGGACATTCACAGGAGACTCGTAATTTAATGACGCTTTTTTGAAACGAGAATCTGATAAAGATTACGAGTTAAAATCTTGCTATGTATCGAAATGCAGGAAAAATCAGAAAAACAAATTGAGGCTAAATGATGTTTGGTATCTGAAAATATCAACTCGTTTCATTCTCCCACTATAAATCCAATCTTTTCACAACTTTTTATCACACATTCAAACACATTTCAAAAACTACATGTCTGAAATCAACCCGAAGCAATCCCTCGGCACCCGAAAAAACCAACCGAACCAAATCCTTCACAAACCTTAAAACCCCAACACGATCAGAAACCCTAAGGGTGGTTCCTCATCTGGAACAAAATACGAAGTCACTTCTCCGTACTCACGAATTTCTTTACTGAGAGAAAGAGTTATAAAAACTACTTCAGAATAACATTTCCCATGATATTTACATATTTAAATTAATAAGATTTATATTATATGAAGAGGAGTCGTATGAAGATGAATGAAGATGGTATAAGAGAAATTTGGAGAACAAGAAATTGAGCTGCAAAAAAAGAGTGGTAAGAGATGGATTTAAGAAAGAGAAGTGAACAGTGAGTTATTCATTTTGAATTTGTGAGTTTGGTAAGAAGCGTAAGCTATTGTTGTAGGCTCGAGAAGGGTAGGCTCGCAGCTTCGCTCAGCAGAAGAGCCTGACTTTCTGTTAGTCAGACTAACTTTGCAACGGACTGATAACCCCAACGACTATTTTTGTACAGTGTGGGTTTATTATTTTATTACGCCGAGAATCGTGTACTTTGTAAAACGTGTGTGGCCATTCCAAGGATTGTTGTTTAGTATATAAATATAATCGTGATAAACTTTAATTTAGTGCAATGATCCGGAAAAAAAAGCCACGCAAAACTTAATCTTCGTAACATATTTTAAAAACTCCAAGTTATGAAACGCTACTCATGTATATTAGGTTAAAATAAACAAACTAACGTCTAGAAAACATTACTAGCATACCTTGTTACAGTCGATTATTAATTAAAAGGGTGTGGGTGTCACATGATAGTGTATCAATATTATTAGCTCAATCTCATTAATTACACGCTCGGATCAAGTCTATAATAAATGTCTATCAGTACTCACCTAATAAAAGCCCGGTCACAAGCTCATGTCATACTTGGCCTATTAAGTTCTCCCCTATGCATAAGTACTCATGTAGGGACCGTTGTCCTCCCAACTGTCAATAACAGTTAAGAATGTATCATCGGACACCTGACAATAGGGTCAGCATAATCCCGTAGCCAAGGAGATAATCACACTTGTCCTACTTGTCTCCTCGTTGGATGATCAATGTGTGGCCTCCCCACATCCGTTAATCATCTCTTAAAGTGTTTATCTCTAAACCCTAATGTCTCACTTTAAATAGAAGGCATCCCATAACTTCCTCAAGTAAGTTCATATACTTGCATAACCGTTAAACACAGTAACTCTCACACACTACAAAGATGGTTTGTTTAAGTATTACCCGAGCTTTATGATCTCAATCATATCATCGCGTCCTTATCTTTCAACACGGGAAACCAAACAACTCAACCATCCCAAATCCTTCCTTGAACACGTTTTACTTACCATGCGTAAACATGAAGCCATCTATTAAAGACATATATAAAATAGCCACAAATTTTAAGCCTATTTTCATTTTCTTTCTCACATAGAAAAAAACCTCAAAAGTTCTTTCTCGTGCTTCTTTTTCCCATATTCTTCATAAGAATGGCGGATGAAACATCCCTTTTGAATTTCAGAAACAACCAATAACCACTCTGGACCTCTCCAAGTGGAAAACCTCACTCGCCCTCAGGAAACCCAAAAATTTCCAAAAAATGAGGGTCATGAATCGGAAAGAAACCGCACAAGAAGCATGTCACGGGAGGTGCATGCAACACACGACCATGTCAACTTGCATATGGCACCCTCCCATGACGAGCACCAAGCTCTCAGGTCTACTTTTCAAGTTAAGCCTCCTGAAAAAATCAAGAAACAAGACAACTCAGGGGGTTCTAGGGTACAGTCTTGGACGAACAACTTTAAAAGGTTTGGGTCAAACAAAGGGTTATGTCCCAGGGTAGACCGGGAAAGCGGAATACAATACACTCAGGCCGCACCGACTACTTCGACTCGATTGAAACGACAACAAGAAACGAAAAGGTTGGCTAGCTTCTAGGTAAACGCAAACCCACCTATCTATTTTTTACCGCATTCTCATTTACTAATCAACCATAACGCACTACAACCTAACACAGACTATCAGGCTAGCATACCATGAACCTAGTTCAAATAGACACCTTGGAACCATTTACTTAGCTCAGGCCCTAGAGTAGCGTTTGCCCTATCCGATTCTTCACTCACACATAAGCTGACAAAGAAACCTCATGTAGGCAAATAACATAAACCCTCGCAGGAGGGACACGACATCATTACCTTAGCTCACTTAACCTTAATCATATTAGGCTAAACCTACCAAGGTACAGTCCATCGTATGGACACCCGATCAAACATACCCTGAGAAAACACCCATGGCTATAAACGTTCAAAGATTAAACCAGGACATTCCTAGAGAACAAGTAGGGAGTGTTCACATGATTCAATCATGGCACTCATGTAGCAAGATAGGTAATGAGGTTGTCATCACAACAGTTATATCCTCATACAGGATCAACAAGATATACATGGATGGGGAAGTTCAGTTGACATAATGTACGAACATTGCCTCAACAATCTCCTTGAACACATTAGGTCGAGCCTCAGGCCACTACAAACATCGTTAATCAGTTTTTCATGTGAGAGATCCTACCCTGAGAACTAAGTCGATCTCAAAATTATAGTCGGAGCACATCTACTATCAAGGACAATCATGTTGCAATTTCATATTGCCAAGTCGACATCCAAATACAACGTTATACTCAGAAAAACATCACTCTAGAACATCAGCGTGAAGGTGTCAACAATCAGATCAATGTTTGAATTCCTAACAGGAGCAGGAGTCGTAACAGTCAAAAGCAATTACCCTGGCAGAGACGCGAGCTTGGCAGCAGCGGTACAAGAAAGCCATAAATGAGAGATCGCGTGGGAACCTATTCCAGGGACACTCCCAAGGAGCAAAAAGTTATCATTAACCCTGAATACCCAGACCAACCCATCACAATATGAAGTAGGGCATTGAAAGGCTTTTGTTTACAAACACGGTGTAAACATGTTAATTGCAAATGCAAGATAAACCTTGGTTGAAATTTGGTTCACTAGGAACACAAAACACAAACGTATAACACGTATCCAGAAAAAGTAAAGTTAAATATTGAATATAATGAATTACAATATGCTAAAATTTAGTTTATATATACCTAAGAATCCTAAAATGACTCAAATAAAGTTTTCTAATAGAATAATAATCCTAATCAAACAAGTAAAGATAAACCTAAATATAACTAGACTTGAGATAATCCCAATTTACTTATAATACTAATCTTAATATGTTGGAACGTTCTTTAAGTCTATTTTCGTCCTTTGTCGTTCTCCACTTCTTGAAAAGGACTCGACCTTGATTTCATCCGGAGGAATAGTTGTAGACCACATGTGTTTCTTCTTCTCTTTGTTTCTACACTTTTTATGGGTGCCCAAGTGTCGCTCTTTCCTTGTATCCGCCATTATTATACCACCTTTAACAAATAATCTTTTGACAAAATAATGACTTTTGACCTCATTCCTTATTATTCGTGATCCATTTTTGAAGTTTGACTCACTTATGCTTTTTATCTTACTTTGCAAAACCAGTGAAAAATGGCTTGTATAAGGCGGGATTGACCGATCTCGGTCAGGGCTATCGTCGGTTGTACAAAAAATTATTTGGTGTTGATTCTCCTTCGTGGAAGATAAAAGGCTCGTTACCTCTTTGAGGTCGATGCTCTTGTTTTCCGTTGGCAGCTCGTGTACCTTCATTGAGGTTAAAACCATTAGCTTTTCATCTTCTTCTATCATCATGGGTGTCTCTGTTTTAGCGATATCACCGAGTGAAAACTCAACATGTATCAGTTTAGTGATAGTTGGGTTATCGTCTTAGATTGCCTGATGTTGTGCATCTTGGTCATATTCATCTTGATCATAAGTTCATACAACTCTAATGAGATCATGCGTGTCAAAGGAATTGTGAAGAGGAGTAGCACACGACCGATGTGTTGGAAACCAAATTACTTTTTTCTTACATAAAAGTTGATTTTTTTCCTCACCCGAAACTTTATATTTTCAAGGGCATCTAAAATTCAAGCCTTTTGTTTCATCTTTTGTTGTGATTGTTGTTGTAGTTGTTGTGATTGTTGTTGTAGTTATTGTTGAATCGCTTATAAGGCTTGCAAAAGTGCGGTATTATCACTCATGAGTTTTTTTGGTAAACAATGCAATGAACAGTACGATGAACAATAGATTTTTGTCTTTAAAGAATAAAACAGCTAAAAGATGAAGAAAAATGAATAAAAAGAACAATTAGGGAAAACACGAATTGATAAAAGATAACGATTGATAGTGGTGAGCTGATGTCAATTTGGGAGAGACCCAAATTGAAAAGTAGCTCTGATTACCACCTGAAGTAGGACAACAGAAGGCTTTTGTTTATAAACACGTTGTAAATAGGTTAATTGCAAATGCAAGATAAACCTTTGTTGAAATTTGGTTCACTAGGGACACAAAACACAAA
This sequence comes from Tanacetum coccineum, assembly GCA_026074375.1. Classification (NCBI taxonomy): domain Eukaryota; kingdom Viridiplantae; phylum Streptophyta; class Magnoliopsida; order Asterales; family Asteraceae; genus Tanacetum; species Tanacetum coccineum. The sequence continues at coordinate 69,977 of BQNB010001797.1, read as the reverse complement.
TGTATAACGCGTATCCAGAAAAATAAAGTCTAATACTTAATAGAATGAATTATAATATGTTGGAATTTAGTTTATATAGACCTAAGAATCCTAAAATGACTCAAACAGAGTTTTTTAATATAACAATAGTTCTAATCAAACAAGTAAAGATAAACCTAAATATAACTAGACCTGAGATAAATCCTAATTTACTTTTAATATTAATCTTAATATGCTAGAACGTTCTTTAAGTCTATTTTCATCCTCCGTCACAATAGGAGCCGACCTCTCATCCAGGTAAAAAATCAACTCGTTCAGCTACTAGCAAACAACCTTGACGTATTCGCCTGGAAGCCTTCAGACATGACAAGTGTTCCTAGATAACTATCAAAACATAGCTTGGGCCTAAACCAACACCAAACAACTATTCGACAAAAACAACACATTCTTTCTCTAGAAAGGTCTTAGGCTATGGACTCTTATTTCACTTATTTAATCCAGGCAGGCATCCTATGGCCAATTCAATACCAGATTTAGGTTGCACACCCCATCATGGTCAGGAAAAGCAATGGTACATGGCGTATGTGTGTCGCCTTCACCAACCTCAATAATGCCTGCCCAAAATACAACTACCCGTTGCCTCTAAGTGACTGGAAAATGGAATCCCTGTCTGTTTTCAAATACAAGTGCTTTCTTTACGCATACAAGGGGTACCATCAAATCCTGATGAAGAAATCTGACGAAGTAAATACAACCTTCTACACTCACCAAGGTTTATTTTGTTATACCATAATGCCCTTCGGTCTCAAAAATGTCGACGCAACATCAGAGAAACTGATAGACAGGGAGTTTATAGCTCAAATCGATGATAAGGTCATCAAAATAAAAATAGATGAGGCCTTATTGTGCGACATAATTGAAACATTTCAAAACCTTTGACGAATCAACAAGAAGCTAAATCCACTTAAATGTACGTTTGGAATTAAGGCAGTTCTTGGGACACATCATTAAAGCCACTTGAATCAGAGCAAACCCCAGGAAGATTCAGGTAGTCCTAGACATGAAACCACCCAAAAACATAACAGAAGTACAAAGCCTCAATGGGAAACTCGTAGCACTCCGTCGGTTCCTATCTCGAGCATCGGAAAAACAACTACCACTCTCTTCAAGGTTTTGGTCGAGTGCAACAAGAACAAAGTATTCGAATGGACTGATGATATTCCTAGCCGAACTGCCTACCCTGACAGATCCAATACATGGTGAAACCCCCACCATGTATTTAGCAGCCTCCTTGGAAGCTATCGATTTAGTGTTATTGTTGGAAAGAAAAAAGATTAAAAAACCAATCTACTTCTTCAACAATGTCCTGTAAGATGCACAAATGGGTTAATAGACAAAGAAGTTATTATACTTTCCCAAAAAGTTCGCCTAAGTTACTCAACTTTCATTTTGTTCACTTAGGTTACTGAACTTTTGATAAACATACACCCCCATAATTTCAATGTTAATCCGAGCAACCTGGACATATATTTTTAGGTAAGTTAAGTAACATAAATGTAATGTTTTTACAAGTTCAATGATGTTTACGTATATTTTTGCAAAGTTGAGTAACCCCAAATGTCATGTTTCATAAGTTTAGTAACCTAAGTGAACAAAATGAAAGTTTAGTAACTTAGGCGAACTTTTTGGAAAAGTATAGTAACTTCTTTGTATATTCACCCTGCTATTGTCATCAAGGAGATTCAAGAGGTATTTCCAAGCGCATCCGATACATGTACTGACAGAAAAACGACTAAAAACAGGTTTATCGAACCACGAGTACACATGAAAAATGTCAAAATGGGCAATCGTGTTGAGCGAATACAAAATCACCTTCGTATTCAAACAATCAGTCAAGGGGAAAATCATGGCAGACTTCTCGTAAAGGTAGACACGCAATAGGCAAGAAATTGAAAATGCACACGAAACCCACAAGCAACGACAAAGAAACCTGGACCCTATACACTGACGACACGTCAAGCAAAGTAGATTTAGGGGCAGGGTTGGTGCTCAGAAGTCCGTTAGGACATGATTTTATGTATGCTATCAAATTTGATTTCGAGACCTCAAACAACGAATCCGAATACGAAGCATTGCTAACAGGCTTACACATAGCCAAAACGATGAAATTCAAACAAATATAAGTATTCAAAGACTCGCCACTAATGGCCTCACAAGTGAAGGGATAGTACATAGCAAAAGAAGAATCAATGAAGCTATATTTGAAATAGGTGAATCATATCCTTCCATACATCAACTCTTTATCTATCACTCAGCTCCTCAAAGGAATGAACGCGCACGCTGATGTTCTAAGAAAACTTGTTGTGCTTAGCTTCGAACACTTGGGCAAAGACATCCTAGTAGAAATCATCAAGGAAAAGTCCATCGTCCAACCAACAGAAGTCTCTCAGGCGGAGATAGATTACACATGGATGCCACCTATCTTCAACTACCTATCTCAGTGTATCCTACCTTTTGACAAAGTATAGTCATTTTGCAAATGGGTGAGCATACCGCACGTGATTGTCTAGATAATTTTAATAAGTGCATTATTGATTTGTTCATGCCGGAGTATTTAAGAAAACCGACCTTTACCGACATTCAAAATGTATATGCAAGACATGAGCATGTTCATGGTTTTTTCGAGAATGCTTGAAAGCATTGATTGTATGCATTGAGATGGAAAAATTGTCCGAAAGCATGACAACGACAATATGGTAGGGGTGATAAAAAAAATCCTAACTATAATGCTTAAAGCCATTGCTTCGCATGATTTGTGGATTTGGCATGCATTTTTTGGTAGCGTGTTAAAGATTGACGTCTGGCTTCTTGTTGGTTGTTTTATTTATCGTTGCTATTTTTGTTTGTTTTCTGTCTTGTTAATCGTTTGGTTTTATAGAGAATATGAGAGATTTGAATATTAGGGAGGATTATTTTAGTGATTGAATTGATCGTTTAATAAGTTTAAGTGGATCAATTGATGGGACTAACGTGGAATTACAATGTGTAACTGTTACGGTTATAAACCCTAAACCTGGTACTATTGGTAATGATGAATCTGGAGGTACTATGCAGGACTATCAATCAGCTATTAATGTTGGGCGTTGGACGATAGGGCCAAAAAGGATTCTAAAGTCGAGAAGAGATCCTAAAGTTGACAAAACCCCTAGATTTAGGATTGAGCAGGCTGCTCTTAGCGATGATAATCTTCTTGGTTTGAAGTATGAGGTTACTGATAACCTATGTACCTCTACTTACGTTACTTCTTTGGTTTATGAAGGTAATGGACAAATGAGTAGGCATGTATTTGGTTTGAATGTGTCTACTAATGGTAGGACTAAGTCTACTCTTTTTTAATGAGACACCAATTGTAACTTCAAATGTTAATATTGTTGATGTTCAAACAGTTATTGGTAAAGAGACCTCTTTAACATACGAAGCTAATGACCATGTTGTTCCAAGTACTAGCACTGATTCTCATGGATTTTCTGGCTCGATATTTGATGATGTGTGGGATGGTAATGTTACTGCTATGCTAAATCAAGCTGTTATTGGGTCAACACAACCTACAAGTCCTAATGCAATTGGTTCGAATTTATATGGTGCCTCTTTTGTACCAAATGTCAATAATGTGGCTGCTATTTTTGGTGTGTCGATCATGTCTCTGAAGGACATTGATGTCTTAACGAGGCGTATTAAAGCGGGTGATTATGATGATGTTCTTGATAGGCTTAATAAGGATTAGCGAAAGGCCGATATGGATGTTATTATGGCTTTGTGTGAAAAGTTCTTAGCTGCTAGATCGGATCAAACTTCTAATATTTATGGTACTAACCTATGTGGGGGTCCTGTTACTTTCGGTAAGTGTTCCATTACTAGTAACGATCCTGGTGCTAACATGTTTACTGGTGAGACTAATTCAAATACCCAAGAGGCCAGTAATCCAAGGAGGCCTACGTTTGATTCGCCTATTGTTCAATCGGTTTCCATCAAACCAAAAGCGGGTTCGTATGCGGGAGCAGCAGGTACATCAACTTCTGATAATAAAAAGGGTAAGGCTAATTTTCGCCAATTGGAATCTAAAAACTTGTGTGATGGAGTTGAATTATCTATATCGCTTAAAGTAGTTGAAACAGCAAGTAATCATTATGAAAATACACTCTATGGATACTTCTTTGGAAAAAGGATTGCTTTCTCGGTTGTTGAGTATTACGTTCTGTTGGTGCAACATTTACTAGGATTTCCTTTATGTTTTAACGATGAAAAATAAACGTTCGCAAAACGTAAAATCACAAACGATAGCCAAAATCCGTAAAACCGAATTTGCCTATTTGGCGCGCTAGACACGCGTTAGCGCATGGGCAACGCGCCACAAGCGAATTCTGTTTTTACGAATTTGCTTTTGTCGGCTTTTCTCTTACCCGACACATGTGGAAACTTCAATAAAGGTATGTATATGATATTTAAGCATTTAGGAACACTCCAAATAAGGTTTAGACTTAGAGATGAGCAAAAACAAATCCTCCTGTTTTTCAACAAAATGCCAACTCAAATCTTTTATCAAACGCCTCTAGCCAAGGCCGAAACTTCTTTCTAAACCTAGTATGATCATGTTTTAAACATACCATTAAATAAAAGTATTCATTTGACCTTAATCATGATTTACGTTGTTCCTAATCACGTAACGGGTTTTACTCCCTAATTGGTCAAACTAAGTCAAAGGTCACTTTGCGTAAATGCATTATTTCCCGTTATAGGATATGCTTTACTTGAGATGCAAAGCACATAGCTTGTTTGTATCAAGATGGTTAGTGATCAAATCCATTGTTGATTATGATGGATTAAAGTCTAAAATGACTAATTAAGATTGTGGTATTTGGAGGTTAACCATGCTTTGAGTTTTCTCACCTCCTTACCTATAAATGTTTTACAAACTCATATGTATTCCTCACATGTACAAGATAACTTACAAACTCCTACACCCCTTTTACAAAATCCTACAATACATCCTTCCTAATCATTTGTTCACCCTTCTTATCAACAAATGATTTCATCATTCACACACTCTAAACACTTTCTTCTTAAACCTTCCTATAATCACACTTGCCCACTCTTTTTTTCTTATTGGCAATGTGATTATAAACCCAAATCAATCCTTTGATTTCAACCTACACATCATCATCTTCATACTTCTCATCTTCAAACCTTCTTCATGCCTAACCTCCTCTTCACATAAACCTTCCCCAAATAATACTCACATGAGACAACTCACATTCCCTTGTATAGGATCCTCTACATCCTATCATAACATTCTCTACTACATATACACTATTCACCTTCTTCCTCATAACATTTGAATTACATACACACACATACACTCTATCATCCTCACCCTTAATCAAGCATATTCATCAATCTAAGATACCTCATTCTTTTCTATACCCTTGGATTGATTTCAAACAAACACACTTTCTCTTTCACCCTTAATCAAGCCACCTCATCAATCCAAGTTACCTCTTTCTCCTCTCCTCCCTTGGATTGAAATCAAATCTCAAACAAACACACTTCCCTCTCACAAACAAACACATCTCACTCACCAAACAAACATACCTCTCTTATCACCTTTGATCTTGCCACTTCACCTATCCAACTTACCTCTCCTCTTTACATCCTCACCTTTATTTAAAATAATATCAAGAAGCTCCTTTCTATCATATCATGCCAACTCATGACAACTCATTCTCTCTTATCCAACATGTACCTAAATGAATTTGAAAATCAGATTTCAAATCTTCCCCCTTTCTCTCCAAGTTAAGTATATTCCAAGAATATTCTATTATACCCTAACTAGCTTATTTAAACCTTTAGTTGGATCCCAACTAAGCTAGTTACACTTTGAGGAATACCCAAAATACCCTTTTTCGGTAATTCTTTTCTCTTTTTACAATATCGGATAAGCTAAAGGCTTTTAAATACTTCACAAACGTTTTTATCAAATGGCTATTTGAGTTGGTTGACTTTAAGTGTAAGAATGATTAAAAGGTCATAGCATGAAGTACAATTAGGGGTTTAACAAGGGCGGGTATTTAAAATTCCAAAATCCTGAAGAAAACATTTTGGGAATCTGGCGCGCTGACGCGTGGGTAGCGCGTCACTCACGAAATGTTTTCCCACATTTGGGATTCTTGGCCTATAAATACCCACCCTTGGCCTTTGTAATCCTTACTTCTTGCAAACATTATTTTCTCTCTTTTCTCTTCTCATATCCTCTAAGTCTAACATCAAGTGTTCCAAACTTTTCATCTATCATTCTACTGAAGTGAACACATCCCCGCAAGAGAGCCACACAAGTACCAAATTCATACTTGTGTGTTTTGTCGAGTGTCTTCTTTCTTATACCCTTTCTTTAGAATCGAGTCTCTAGGTTAGGTTAGGACTTGGTTCAACTATCTTTCATTCAATCTATCGAGTTGTAATGGAAGTCTTGTATCCGTGGGATCAAGTCTAGATCATTGGGGATATAGTTAAGGTTTGGTAAGCTTTCAAGGGGAAGTCTTAATTGGTTATAGGTTAAGTCGAATCACGGGTTCTTAGGGGTGGATTCCGATTGAGGAATACCGTAGGTATTAACTCTTCTTTATGAGTGCCGATCTTTGTGCATATCGATGGAGTTAAATTGTAATACGATTTCTAGCCCACTATAAGGATTATACTAGTGGAGTCTCAGAGTCGTGGATTCGTAACTGGACGTACGGAAGGACTAAACCCCCTTCCTGAACCAGTATATATCGTGGTGTCTCTCTTTCTCTCCATCTACTTATTGTTCTCACCGCAAAGTAGATTAGCACACCACTTGGCTCTTTTAAGACTTAAAGTTTTATAAACTTCGAAGAAGTCAAGAAAATCATATTCACCCCCCCTACGGTTCTACAATTGGTATCAGAGCAATTTACTCAAGTTTTTAAGCGTTAAAGCCTTCCCAAGAAGTCGTTTTAAGTTGAAAACTTCTTTTATGTGTAAAATCGCCAAGGAGGTTTGGCATACAAGTCAAGAATTGTAAGATTGATCTTCTCACTCAAGAATACAAGAAGTTCTCAATCTTCGATGGAGAAACTATTAATATCGGCTTCACAAGATTTAATGCTATTATGACTAGTCTTAAATCTTTAGATCCGGACTACTCTAGCAAGAATCATGTTAAAAAGTTTCTTCGTGCTCTACCATTAAAATAGAGAGCCAAGGTTACGGCCATTGAAGAATCCAATGACTTGGACACTCTTCCTCTTGACGAGCTAATTTGCAACCTTAAGGTTTATGAAATGGTCTTGGATAATGATGGCTTAGCTTCTAAGACTACTAAAGAAAATGTTAAGTCATTAGCTCTTAAAGCTAAAGTCACTAGGGAACAAACTAGTAACAATAGTGATAGTCAAATAGATAGTGATGAAGATGTAGATGAAAAAGAAGAAGTCGAGGCATTTGATTTGATGGTTAGGAATTTCCGCAAGGGTAACTGGTTCGGGCACGGTAATCGATTTGGTAATGGTACTAATAGGTTTGGAAGAGGCCGCGAAAATAGATTTGGTAACAAATGTGGTGAAAGTACGAAGAAAAAAAGAGCTTGCTACATTTGCGGAATAGAAGGCAACTTTGCTAGTGAGTGTAGAAAGCCGAAGGAGAACAAGGCATTTGTCAGATGAGCATGGAGCGATAGTGAAGACGGCAACGAACATCAAAACAATGTAACATGTCAGGGCAATTGACTCATAAGAGGTAGTATCCAAACCATCTAGTTCTAATTATGATTTAAATATTATTGATTTACAAAAGGTGAATGAGGAACTCCTAAGGTTTAACAAGGATTTTACTAAAAGTTTTGAAAAACTTTTAAATGAAAAATGCTGTCTTGAAAATAAGAATTCAAACTTTTAAGTAAAATCAATGATCTTAAATTTGAAGTAAAGAAACTTGCAAATAAAAAGGTGGTTGAACCTTGTGAAAAATGTGATATACTCACGCAAGAGGTTTACTCTTTAAGATGCAATGTTTCTAAACTTCAAGATGAAGCATTGAAGTTTGCAAAATTCAAAAAGAGTAGCATTGCTTTGGACGATATGTTAAGTCGTCAAAAATTATCCCAAGATAAGGAAGGTCTTGGATTTTCTAAGAGTGATAAAACAACTTTCGTAAGTCCAAATAAACCAATAGTGTTTGTAAAACAAAGTCAAAAATAAAATTCGTCAAAATAGCTTTGTTAAACCTATGTTCCTCAAACTCATTTTGCAAACACTCGAGGTCTCCAAGCACCCATTGCAAGAGTGAATACAAGACATCATGAATATCACTCGGTATTATCCTAAAACTTAACCTATATCACACCAATAAGCCATACCAATAAGCAATAAGCTAGAAAATTAGAGAGAGAAAGTAGAGAGAGAAAGATTAGATTAGAGAGAAGTTTGGTGAGTTACAAATGAAAGTAAATGAAACTAACACCCTCTCCATGTATGGAGAGGGTCTTATTTATACCCTATGCCTTCACTTAAGGTGCATGGGCTTCTTCTTGGGCCGGGCTTGGTTTAACTTGGGCTTTAAGCGCAAAACACGGACAATATTAGATTACAATCCAAGCCCGTTGAACCCGACTAGCCTATTACTTAACAAGACTAATTACGACTAATAAGACCGATAACATTCTTGTTCGACTTATATAAAATTAAGGCTAACAATCTCCCCCAATGTTGAGGTCTTCTTTGATCTCCTAAACGTTGACGTTCTTTGATGGAGGCTATCTTGATTTGACTTTATCTTCGCTAATGTTGAAGATATGATGTTTGAGCTTTGCCTTCTTTGGTCTTGTCTTGGTCTTTTCTTGTTTGTAATGGCTTTATTTATTCATGCTTTGTGATCTTGATCTTGAGCCTTTATCTTTTGACTTTGAGTTCTTGAGATCTTTATCTTGCATCATCTCCTTGACTTGAATCATCTTGATTTGACTTTCTTGATTAACTTGTGCTCTTGACCGACATACTCATACTTGTTGCATTCTTGTTTGACTTACATTATCATAAGGCTAACAATCTCCCCAAAATACAGTTCTTGATTTGACTTTAAAGATCTTTGAGGAAGTTTAGTATCAACAATCTTGATGCTGAATGATTGACTTTGAAAGCTTGAGTATGAGTATGTGGTAATGAATCTGACTTTGCTGGTACATGATTGCAACACCGACATTTGAATCTGCATTTAAAAGGTTAGTAATAAACAACAATATGGACAAAAGTTTCTTTGTCACTTCGTGGAATACGGTTGCAATAACCACGATTCTCCGTTAATCAGTATAAATATTGTCTGTGATCAGATAGAATTCATATGAATCTTCTTGACACGGTTTTGCAGTTGTACTAGCCGTTCTAGTTACCGGAGCATCTCAAAGCAGACAACACGGTAAGAGTGAATTAGATAGTTACTATCTTTCTGATTAAACCGTCATTTCATTTTACTATAACGAGTTTGATTCACACAGAATCGCACCATCGTTTCTTTCCAGTTGACACAAGTTTGATTCATATAGAATCGCGCAAGTCACCTACCAAGAGCTTGTTTGATGTTGGCTCAAGCAGGATTTCCATCTTCACGGTGAATACTTAAGTATCACTCGGATGTTCTGGCAAGATCTCAAGGATAATGCGTAGGACTCTTTGTTACAACTTGTGAACTTTATGGTGTTCAACAAGTGTATTTTGACATTGTGTCCTAATGAGATTTATAATTTGATCTCTTCTGGGCTCTAGACTCGATTTGTGCACTTTGGTTTTTGTAATCGGAGGCTGGAGCAGACTGCCACCTATTCAATATCAACAATCTCGGAGTGAGATGTCAATAGATAACGTGTGTATCTCCGTGACAAATGAGACAAGTTTCTTTTGAGAGAAACTCGAATGGCTGGGAAGGGTTGTGCATTGCATCACTGGGTCCATGACGGCTTTCTTCAATATCAACAATCATCATTGTGATTTTGATAGATTATGTATTGACCCGGTTTCTGCCTAAGTTGTGTGAAGGGCTGATTTGTTTTCACCCTTTATCCATATGTATTGACCCGGTTTCTGCCTAAGTTGTGTGAAGGGCTGCTTTGTTTTCACCCTTTATCCATACTTTTCTTTTTCATTCTTCAACCCCTTCAATGCTTACCAAGACGTCATTACTAACACCTTGTTGTGATTGTTCCAGTGTTAGCTCAATCTTAGTCGGCATTATTCCCTTATACTCATTCTTCTCCAATCATACCTAAGGACTGCTATTTCTAACTATGGATTATCCTTGGGTAGATCCCTCCGGTTCTGGTTGGATCATAGGACTTATACCTAACCTTAACCACCTTATGACTTTATCGACATCATGAGATTAATTGGTTGTTGGGTATAGAGATCGAACCATAAAACCATTTTCTGACATTGTTATTTTCAAATACTCCCCCTACACATGTGCTCCGAGATTCGAAATTGTTTAGCACATGAGGGAAAGAGTTGCACTTAGAGTCTTAAAGATCACATTCTTCTATATCATATTTTAATCACATTTTCTCCCCTTATTTTAAAAAATAAAACATTTAGTATTTGAAATACCAATTGATTAAAATTTATGACATGAAAAGTTCCATGGGGAGAAAAATTATACCACGATATTGCATAAATTTATGTTGATCCCAAACCTAGATCGATTCCTTAGGTTGTCTAAGGTTAAATTACCTTGAATAAATCCAAAATAACTTGTTGTAGAAACTTTGTATGTATATTAAAGTGTATGCGGAATCTTACACATTAATTACTTCTATGAAGTATTATCAATGAACAGTAAGACTGAATGATAGAATCACAAGATGGTAACAAAACGCTTTAATATTTATTAATGATAATAATTCGGTGTATTCTATATTTAGTTCTAGGATTTACAACCTTGAGGCTTACAAAAACTCTAATCTATGGATCTGTGTATTTATGGATGTGAGAGATGTGAACTAAATACCCTTAAGTTCTTTTTATACACAAGGGTCCTAATGGGTTACAATACTTTTCTAAGGATTTAGTCAAAACATAATTGAAAAAATACTATGAATAAGTATTATTATTTTCCTAACATGTAGTCAAATGTATTAAATACTTTCTCATAAATCTTCTCAATTAACATATAATCTTCTCAATCAGCATTAATTTCAGTCTTTCAGCAGTATTAAGTTAGTACTGTCAGTACTAACTTTGCTCTAGCAGTACTAAGTTTACACTAGCAGTATTAATCTGTAAGACTGGCTTTGTATTAACTCTGTTAATTGTTAGTTATAAGTGAGTACTAAATTATTGTTGGCAGTACAAACTATGTCTCTGGCTGTTTAAGTATGAAGACTTGTAATTCCCAACAATCCTCCCCTTAGCACTTTGATATTCATCTAGTTAATCATCAAAGTTTCTTCATTAAAGGCTTCTTGAATCCCAACAATCCATCCCTAAACTTGATGTTCATCTTCTGAATCTTCAGATAGGTTTCTTGATAATAAGCTGTTTATTCTTGATCGGAGGTGTTATCAAACAACTTCTTTACTTCTTGGTACTGTGAATGTCATTTTTTGAGTCTACTTATGCGCCCTGAGCGTCTTTTCATCATCGAATTGATCCTTGCACAATATCACAGCTGATTTCTATAATACTAGTCTTTCTTGCTCTTGTTACCTTTTGTCGTCAGGGGATTTAACCTTACTGAATCTTCCAAATTGTTTCTTGGGGGTTACCCTTGGCAAATAGAAAAATCTTACCTTCTTAGGAACCCAAGTAGCATTTTACAGGACATGGATCTTCCTTCTTCGCATCAACATTATATATCTCTTCAAAGTGATGATGCACTAATTAGGTTGAAGGTCTCACAGCCCAACATACTGATTCTTTAACAGCATTAAACGATTTCGTCCTAACAGCATTAACCCTGCCTTGGTTTAGCAGTATTATCTTGTCTTGAGCATCTGCATACAACCAGCATAGATAAATTTGTCTGGCAGTATTTAAGTGCAATTAGGCCAGACTTGTTAAGATTTTTCTTGAGAACCATGTGTCTTTTTGGATTGGGTTGGTATTTCTTAGAGAATTTTGTTTGGTTCACACTTCTTGATTGTTACCACACTATTTTTTCCTCCCTGACGATCTTTGTGTTTCTTTTTGTTTACTGTATACTAGAGGTGATCAAAACCTTCCTCAAGCATAGCAAGGCTTTTGTGTGCATCAATATGCATGTTCTTCTTTTTTTCTTTTTTTTTTTTTTTTTTTTTTTTTTTTTTTTTTTTTTTTTTTTTGTTTTTTTTTTTTTATAGTTGTTGGATAAGTTTCTGTGAATTCCCATAGGTTTTTTGTGACATGTACATTTCAGCATACTTAACTGTTCCTAATCTGGTTTTTTTGTTTGTTTTGATTTATCAAATTCTTATATTAAACAACAGTAGGAATCAATTGTTTTCTTTTTCTAATTTATCATGTGATACCAACCTTCTCAACCAATGGGGCAACAAATTTTTTTCTCCATTTTGCTTTTTTTTAGGAGATTATTCACTGAACTTTATTACTAGTTCTTAGGTCCATAGCCTTCAAACTAGGCTTTGGAAACTATCTACGACCAGAATTGGACAAATCAATCTTTGGTGGAGAAAATAACCCTGTATGAGGAGGTGGTACAACATTGTGCTTATCTTTCCCCACACCATTTCTATGTTGTAGCTATTTGGACTCCTAATAGTTGGTTTTAGACTCTTTAAAGCATTTTCAAAATTTCATTTTAAGTTGATAGCTTTCCTTTTCTTGCTTAAGCTTTTCCAACTCACTCCTCAGCACATTAATTTATGAGTCTCTAATTGAGACATCTCTTTTTAGAACAACAACTTTCTCACAAAAAACAACCTCATTCTTTTTGAAAAAGAGAAGTCGCTCTTCTACAGATGCTAACCCTCTTTTATAATTAGCTAAATCAGACTGAGATTTGTTAAGCTCTGTTCTTAAATCATCATATTGCTTTTTAAGAGTTTCATTGTTTTCCAGACAGGTTTTTGAACAAGTTTTTACCTCAGAGTCTGAACAAGCCATAGGAGCCATCTCTTCCTTATGAGTAAATGATTTTTCTTGTTAGTTTCTTCTAGATTAAAGTTTCAGAACACAAGATCTGATATCACTTGTTGATCCCAAACCTAGATCGATTCCTTAGGTTGTCTAAGGTTAAATTACCTTGGATAAATCCAAAATAACTTGTTGTAGAAACTTTGTATGGTTATATTAAGTTATGCGGATTAACCTTAATACTATAGAAGTATTATCATTGAAACAGTAACGTATGATGAGTGAACAAAAGATGTAATAAAATGCCATTTATATTATTAATGATTAATAAACACGAGTACTCTATCTTAGTTACTAGGTTTACATCCTGAAGCTTACAAGAAATCTTAATCTCTAAGATTCTGTGTTATTGTGAATGTGAGAGATGTGAATACATACCTTAGGGGTCTCTTTTATACACCAAGGAGTCCTAATGGGCTTACAATATTTTTCTAAGTATTTAGTCAAACATATTGAATACTATGACTAAGTATTTAATATTTTCCTAAACATGTTGTCAAATGTATTAAATACTTTCTCATAAATCTTCTCAATCAGCATTTAATCTTTATCCAATCAGCATAACTTCAGTCTTTCAGCAGTATTAAAGTTAGTACATGGCATACTAAACTTTGGCTCTAGTAGTTCTAGTTTTAACACTAGCAGTATAACTGATTTGTACTGGCATGTTTTAACTTCAGTTTTACTGTTAGTAATAAATGACGTATCTAAAGTATGCTTGGTAATACAAAACTTGTCTTACAGTATTAAGTAGGAACTTTAATTCCTAACCATTTTTTATCAGATTGCTTCGTTCAAACAATTTTATTTTGTGGGATACAAGATTTTAAAATTGACATTGGACTAAAAAATGATATTGAACATAAAAATGTTGTAGACGTGAGTAAGAGCCTTAGTGAAAATGTAATTTATTATTTGACATTATAATTTCCACATTTTAATTTCATGAAATATGTTTGGATACATAAAATTGACATTGTGAGATGTACCCAACACATTAAAAGGCTTTGGTTTTAAAAGCTTCCCCTCAAAATTTGATCCACATAAAATGACATTCTAAGTACCACACTTTTGAAATTTATTTGAGGAAAGGAGTGTTGAACACACAATTTTAACAAATACCATTTTTTATGGAAAGATACCTGATGTGTGCTAAAACGCACATCATTTTTAACACAAAAAACACTATTAATTGGACTAAAAACATAAAATATGATAAATATTATTGCAAATATGTTTGGTTTGTGTTTTTATGTCTTGTAGGTACAAGAGATTGAAAATAAAGCAAAAACAGTGACTTTCGGATAAGATTTAAAGACGTTTGCGCGTTTTTCGAGATCAAAAAGAAGTCGTTAATATTTCCCGAGCATGCCATTGGAAAGAGCATGAAAATTCAGATCCGAGGGTGCTTTCATATTTTATTGGGCCGGCCCGACACCATTTATATGGGTTAGACCTACCTATACTTATTAAATACTCAAGTTTAATCATTCAAGACTATATTAACCAAGCCCGGCTGTTATACATGCTACAAACAAATGAAGTTTGAATCTTTCGGCCCAATATTGCATGTTAAAACCGGCCAAATGCAAGAAATATTAGCAGCGGCCTAATTTAATCATGCTCATCTCCATTGTTGTATTACTAATTTTGTAAACACGTGAGAGAAAAGCATCACATGACCTTAAATTAATTCCTTCCCCTTCACGTGACCATCCACTATTAATTTTTTTTGCCTATCATAGATCTCCACGTGGCAATTCTGTTATAACTATATTCATTCAATTTTGAATGAGTAAAAGAGATGTGTCTATTAGACGCAATATGAAGTCCACGTGGCACGCACCAGATGGAGGATCCAGATCTGACGCGTTGGCGGGTACAAGGAAGAGCCAATCATTGGCACATGATGATGCTTCCAAGAAGCTTCCTCCCATACTTATTTTACTCTTTTACCTTTGTTTCTTGGATTATTATTGGCTGGTGTACTAAAAGGACGAATTTACCCTCCTACTCTTTTGCTATAAATGAAGACACGCTCCAGGCAATTTACTCATTAGTTTTAGGTATTAAAAAATAGTAGTTTAGTTTTTCTTTTATAGCTTATTCTTAATGTCTTTTTAGCTTAATAGGATTTTTATAAAAGCTTTTTAAAAGCTTATTTAGCTTATTGTAATCAAGAGTTTGGCTTATTAATGTAGATGTTTTGAATATTTAATGCTTATCTCTCGTGGCTTATTACTTTTCTTTCTTTCGGCTTATTCCTTTAAATAAGCTTTTCAATTAGCTAACTGCTTCTTATAGCTTATTAACAGATTCGAATAAACTGTCTCTTAGCTTATTCGATTAAGTTTTAAGCTTATACAACCAAAATAAGCTTTCGCTTATTTCTTTTCTTTTCTATTTCTTTCCTTTATTTTAAATAAGCTATTCTAGCTTATTTTGGTCCTTTTCTCCTAGCTTATTTGTGTTCGAATCAGCTGTTCATCTAGCTTATTCGACTTATAGCTTATAGGAGTATAAATCTAGCTCATTAGCTTGTTTTTATAGGCAGTATTCGAATTAGCTTATTAGTTTTTTTGAGTGGCTTATTCAGTTTTGCTTATTCTTATTTTGAGCTTATGTCGAACTTAATAAGGGTGCGAAGAGTCTGAGAACTCGGCTTATTCATTAAGTTTTTGACCCCTTTTGTTTTTCAAAAAGCTTATTATCGTATTACGCAAGTTCTTTTCGGTTAGATATTTAAATCATGTTACTTCATTTCAAAATTTTGTTTAGCAGCAAGTTTAAAATCAAATTTGGGCTTGGCCCATTTATTTTGTTCAAACAGATAACAAGTTTTTTTTAAACAGTTTTAATAATATTTAGTTTAGTATAGTTTTAAAACGTTATTAAAAAGTTTTATTAAGTGTTAATATTTGTTTTATCTCTGTTTGTTTTGTGATTTTGGTACCGGTCTACTCATGAGGCGTGGAGCTTATGGGTTTAATAAGCTAGATAGAATTTGATTATTCTCTTTAGATTATTAAATTGGGTGGTTATCGTTTATTTACAGCTCTTCAATTCGGTTCCATTTTCTAATCCTATTTCAATTCATTAGTGTAGCTTAGGTATAAAATGTTTAGATTTGCTTATTTGATCATAATGCGTAGCGAGTAGTTTACTTTTATGCTTATTAAGTAAATTTGTGTTTAGTGAATTACGTGTGAAATTTAATAAGGGATTAGTGATTAATAATTTGTAAAAATTATTTAGTTTAGTATTTTATTTAGTCGAACGGGCAAAGACCGTAAGATTAAGTAGGCATTAAATTAGTAATTAATTTCTTGATAAAAAGTCGTTTTCAATATTAAGCCAACGTTTTGAGGAATCGATTTATTAGACGGAAATTAGTTCATCATTAAGATCTAAAATTTCACACTTAAGAATTAGTCACTTTTACTTGACAAACATATTTTTTCTATATCTTTCATCTTATTAGCTTGCTTGTTATTTAGTATAATCTAGTTTTTTTTTCAATTTAATTAGTTTTATTAAAACAAAAATTAAAAGACAATCAAGCTTTTTGCTTAAAAACATTAACGTGGATTTCAAATTCATCTCTCGTTGGGACACGACATCCGGAGGATCAACTACTACTTTTCCTAAAGTAATTTTTATCCGACGTGATTACTATATTATATTACTCGACTAGTCTTTCGGGACGAATCAGTTCTTGGCGCCGTTGCCGGGGAGAGTTGTACAATTTTCACGTTTTGTTTTGAAGTGAATGCCTTGAAGATCCTTTCTCTTTTGAAAGTTTAATTTCGTACTTATAAAATTAAAAAAAAAATCTATTTCTATTTTATTTTCTTTTATATAAAAATTTAAAAAAAATGCCGAATTTTTTTTATTCTTATTTTATTTTCTTTATAAAAATCCAAAAATATTTTCCATTTCTATTTTTTTTTATTTTATATATATTAAAAATAAAAATAAAAATGAGGATTATAAAGATTTACAAGGAATTTCTAAAACTTATGAAAAACCAAATTTCTCCGTTTTACTTCTGGTACATGAGCACGCAATCTTCTTCAAACCAAATCGGATTACATCTTCCCAATCCCGAGAAAAGTTTGTGATTTTTTCGAAAAGAAGTAATCGAATCCGATAATCTTTTTCATGATCATATACAAGGAGAGGATGAGAATGCTGAAGACGTCCAAATGGCCGATCATATGAGACCGATGGAAGAGCTACTCCGAATACCTATCTTAGGCATTAAGAATGCTATCATTGTTCCAGCTGTTCTAGCAAATGAATTTGAACTAAAAACCAAGTTACTTGATTTCATAAGTAATAATTCTTTCTTTGGTCTTGAAAATGATGATCCTCATTCACACATCAAAAGATTTTACCAAATAACCCGAACTTTCAAAGTAAATCAGGTGCCTCATGATGTGGTGAAGTTGATCTTATTCTCATTTTCTCTTAAATGTGCAACCGAGACATGGCTTGAGAATGAACCTCCTCTTGTTCCATTACGACTTGGGATGCTTTATTATCAAAATTCTTGAATCGATTTTTCCCTTATTCTAAAATAAGAGAATTCAGAAAAGAAATCACAAACTTTCAACAAGTTTTCGGTGAGACTTTTATCGAAGCTTGGGAAAGATTCAAAGATTTATTAAGAAAATGTCCTCATCACGGATTCTCTCTCCTTCACCAAATTGATTTTTTCTATAATGGGCTGTGTCAATCTGATCAAGATTCTCTCAATACGGCAGCGGATGGAAATCTAATGACAAGAAATATTCAAGATGCCTTAACCACCATCGAGAATAAAGCCAGTGTTCAAACTTGTAGAAATACACCTCAAGTTTCGAGTAGTGGTGGTACCTCAACCCAACATTATGGGGTGATGCCATACACCATTCTCTTACTAAACAAGTCGAAGCTCTTGAGTATCATTTTGCTAGCATATGAGAAACTTATGACCAAAATCAAGAAGCACCGGTTCAATTAATGCAACATCAAATGGATCAAATGGCAGATTTTCAAGAAAGACCATTAGGTGAGTTTCTGAGCAACACCAAAATGAACCCTCCTGCTGAGTTTTAAAGTGATTTCTAGTACGGATGGCTTGACATTGGATGGATCTTTTCTTTCTCATTCTAATTTTCTCGAAACGGAACAAGAACCGGAGACCATAACGGAAGTGGTGGAAATTGCTAGCTCTAAGAGCACACCACTTGTCCCACCTCCAAAAACTCCACCATTATCCGCACCAAAACCTAAGGAAGACCCGAAGCCTAATCCTTATCAGCCACCGATTCCATATCCATGTCGGCTTCAAGAAGAAAATTTTCAAATTTTGTTTATCGTATTGATATTGTTGATTCTTTATGCGATAATTTTCCTATTAAAAACAAATCTTGGAGTGGCAGTCCCATTCTTTCTCTTGACCCTGTCGTTGAGTCTCTCTCCCCTTCTCTTACTCCCTCCGGGGAAATTGACTTACTTTTGGAGGAGACCGACGCATTTCTTTCTTTAGATGACTCGATACCACCGGGTATTGATAATGGCATCTATGACTTAGAGGGAGACATTCTTTTTCTAGAAGAATTATTAAACGATGAAATCCTGAGAGATCTCCCTCCTAAAGAGCTTAAAGATGATGAGCCTAGCACGACTAAGTATTTAATCAAAAAACTTCTTGAAATTGATAATGAAATTTATGATTCTGAGGGAGATATCCTTTTTCTTGAAAATTTATTAAAGGATGAACCTTCAAAAGCCGATAAGTCAGAGATCTATACTCTTATAGGGGAACCACCCGATACCTTTTTAATGGAGGATGAGGAAATCAAATTAAATCCTTTAAAGGATAGTGATAACTCCGTTCCAATCCCAAGGTATCCCGTGACGCCACCCTGAGGATTCATGTGACTTATCTAGGAATTCGTATGATACATCATACACTAATCCATCTGATCTCGATTTTGAATCCACTTTGAATTATGATTATCCAAATTTTAAGATTCAGAACAAGCATCGTGATGACCCAAAACAGAGACCATAATGGATGAGGTACACAATACCGTTCAAATCTCACCTCTGTTTGAAGAATTAACCTCTGATAAGTCCATGCAAGACATAATTCTTCACTGAACTCGTCATGGTATGGTTAATTCTTCTCTCTTATCATTCTATCTTGACTTATTTTTTTATGAGGATAATTTTGGATCCCTTTCATCTGATTTATTCGAGTTAGGAGACCAAAATGTAGTTTTCTATCCCGGGATCCTCCTAAATAATGGAATTTCTCTTTCCCGAGAAAATATCCTCATCTTCTGAGTAATAATTTCATGATCCATAAATATCTTATCTTCAGTCAGTTTTCACCCCAAGGACAAAGAAATTCGGGATGAGTCAAGCTAGAGACTCGCATAAAAACAAGCGCTTCTCGGGAGGCAACCCGTGTCTTTTCTTTTTTCTATTTTATTAATAAGTGTGTGTGTGATTTTATAGCCCAAGTGTGGGTGCGTGTATCTTTCTATGGTTTGTGCTTCCGTTTTTGCAGGATTCCTTAAGATCTTGAAGACCCATACTTGTTTTCAATCATCCAATCATCCGGTCTTCAATCTTTTGCTTATTATGGAATCCTTAATCATGATCATGTATATATATTGTGTTTTCCCTTTCACACTTGGAATTACTAGAATTTGCCTTTTTCATCTAAGTGTGAGGGGTGGCACCCGACTATTTTTTAACATGAGGCCAATGTTCGTTTTAAGTGTAGGGGGAGTGTGTCTATCGAAAAAGGATCATTGCGTGCCCTGCTGTGTCCCTTGCAACCCCGTTTTAGCCAAAAATCCAAAAAATTTTAAATTTTTGTTGTTCTATTTGTAGCTGTTATGCCTTAATAATTAAAGATACGGCATAACCTACTTCTGTTTTACGCATTAACAAGTTTTATAAAACCCATGATTGCACCATAACTACTAAGGTTACGCCGTAATCTCTTTCTGGAAATCCTTCAAAAATAAGTTTGAATCAAAACCGTGTATATTTTAAATAAACATTGTGGGTGTATTCTCTAGAAACTCTCACGAGACTTCACTCGTCCACTTGGGCCACCAAGTGGTTTAAAAGGCTTGTTGCATTCGCTAAATGCAACCGTGATTCCTACGAAAGTGAGTTAGTTTTCTTTTATATTTTTTGTAAGCATTTAATGTATTTAAGTTTGTTTAGTGATTCCAGAGGAAACGAGGTTGCTCGAGAGGCGCTTAAATAGGAATTCATCCCATGTCGCCATCATATGAAACTTAGAGCAATACTATACTCAGGGAGTTTATTGTTCTAATTCTACTCTTATTTTGGATTTTTCATTTCCTTTATTGTACAATAGGGACATTGTACAGACCAAGTGGGGGGATGGGAGTAAAATTACCAACTGTGACTCTTAGTTTGCCTTCGTTTTCGAGTTTTCTTCGAACAATTTAAAAATTATTTGACATTTTTTATTACTGTACTAGATGCAATCTTTGCCGAATGCACATTTAACCTTTATGTTTTATTGGTGAGTTAAGCTCTGATAGTCTGTTTATTATCCATGTATACAAAATATACACTAAAATATTGAGTGTGCTGTAGTGATGTAACATTAAGAAACTGCCTGTACTTCATTCTTCGAGTAGACCTAATTGACTTAGTGACAGTAATAGATGGTTCGAGAAGGCAACATCTATTAGAATCAACCCAAATAGCCCGAATGTGTGATTTATCGAACTTGTTACACTGTCTTGTCGACCACCATATGATAAAACCCTCTGTTGCACCTCATTTTTAGTGCAAGATACCCCTAGAGCACCCTGATGAGCCACCTATGTTTTAACCTAAGATTATATATTGTTTTGTTACACCATTTTCTGCCTTAGCTATCCTTTATCTATATTTTTCTTTGTGTTGAAATGTTTCTGGAACTTAAGATCATGGTTCGGGAAATGGTTTCGAAGATTTTTGCACGTATGTATAAAGACATATCATTATATCATTGGAAAGACCCCCCAATAATTATCACTTTCGATATTGTTCATCTCAAGTGAGGGGATGTATTATGTATTTATGACAGGAGTATTGTGAAAAAAATGTGTATGAATAAACTCCTTGTGTATTATAAACGTTGGTTACTGTTAGCCTCAAAATATTTAGCCGAATTGGAAGTTCGTTCATTACGTGCACAAGTCTCGGTCATTTAATTAGTTAATGTTGTAATAGTATAATATCGGGAATCGGGCTCGATAGTTAAACTAATATTGTATATGTTTCGGGTTTAATCCCAAGCAAAACCCGAGCTTGGATCCTAGTTAAATATCCTGCGCGTACCTTTAATGTGACGGGGTATATAAACCTTTTCCTCTTGTGAAAAGGTTAGAGATTTCATAATATAACTTTTACATTTTCTTTCTATTCTCTCACTAGTTTCTCTCTCTCTAGAAATCTCTCATCTTCTTTCTTGATTCGATTCGTGTATGATATATGAAGTGAAGTGTTAATCGGGATCCTACAATTGGCATCAGAGCAAAGGGTGGATTCGTGATTGATTCGTGTGGCTAAACTAGATCAAAATTCATGGCTTATATTGTGACAAAAAACCCCACGGCTCAAAAACAATTTTGGGCTTATTGGTTGGTTAATCTTGTTCTACTTGTTCTACACATCAAAATGTTAGAGTGCTTCAAATTTCGTGTGTTAAACAAGCTCCTAGCTCGAATTATAAGCAAACAAAGTGTGGAGAGTTGCTTTGTATTTTGATCCAGGAAGAAACTACATGTTATTAGGAAGGTTAATCTCATACACCATCAGTGTATACATGTTTTAGCTTCTATCGTGGTTAAAAAACCTAATAAGGATTGATTTAAGTTAATTCGAGCAAGTGTTTTTCTTCGTGGATGTTGCGTTTATATTCTAATTTTTCTAGGCAACGATTGACAGGTTTAGGGGACAAGATCCACGTTTTTAGGGAAAAGATCCAAAGGCATTTGCCATAAGTCAAAGCGAGTTGTTTTTTTAAATACAAAATTGGAGGCGGTTTGCTTTTAATTGGCTAGTTACCATAAGTTATCCACGCAGCGCGATTTGCTTAAAATATTGATCATAAAGGAAAAGTTACCGATGCTCAAAATTTCCTAAAATCACACTGGACGGTTTTTGAGAAAATTTCTTGGCGTGCGAGTCGAAACCAATCAGGAAGCTAAGTGGTCTCATCAACAGGTTGATCTTCAGTAAATCCTGTATCGAACTCCTGATGTGCGGGTTCTTCTAAATCTTCGACAATGTATATTGGCTCCTCTACTTGAGCAGACTCACCAGTAGACTTTTGATGAGATTTAGACCCTTCTTTAGACTTGCTAGTTGACTTGGAAGTCTTCTCCTTTGGTGCACTGGTTGACTCAGGTTCTTTTCCATCTCTTCTTCTCTTGGACCCCTGATTTGATCCAGTGGAGGGTTCTTCATCTTCATCCTAATCATCTTGATGTCTTTTAAACGTGACAATATCTCCATATGTTGCATGGATGTCTTTGTCAGTTTCATAAGCGTCAACCAATGCTTTGTAGAGAATCTTCTGTTGAACTAATCTGTTAATTGATTTGTTATTTTCGATTTTATCTATGAGAATCTTCTTTAGCTCAAGTTCAGATAGGTTAGCTGCTACAACATGGGATGTCTTAGCTTTATTGGATGAAGGAATCAGAACTTCAGTTTCAAGTTGGTCATTTACTAACTTCTCAATTCTCGGCAAAATCTTGGAGACTTGCTCTTTAACTTGTACCTTGACTTGCTCCTTGATGATTTTCTTCATATTTTCATCAATTTTATTGATGAAGTCTTCATTTTCAGCTTGAGCTTCGCTTTTAAGTCTGTCTGATTGTAGTTAAACAGCTGCTTTTACATCTTCATTCATTTGGTTGGCAAGGTACTTATCAATAATACCAAGAATTGATGAAACTACATCAGCAAATAGGTTTGTTTGCTTGAATTTCGAGAAGTCGTCTTCTAAAGCTTTTACTCTATCTTCAAACTTGAATAAGGAACCAAATGTTGGAAGATTTTGTAGGGAGGTACTTGGAGCAACTGTTGGTGTGGAAACTGGTGTTTGTTGTAGAGGTTGAATAAGAGGAATGGGTGGTAGAGGAAGTGTTGTTACAGATGAAGGAGGCATGACAACATTCGTAGTGACAGGAACATTGTTAGCCTTAATTATATTAAGTCAAACAAGAATGTTATCAGTCTTATTAAGTCAAATAGGTCTTGTTATGTAATAGGCTAGTCGGGTTCAACGGGCTTGGTTTGTAATCTAATGTTGTCCATGTTAAGGGTGAAAGCCCAAGTTTAGCCAAGCCCGGCCCGTTAAGAAAGCCCATGAGCCAACTAGAAGGCTAGGGTATAAATATCCCTTCACCACACTTGGTGAAGGGTGTTGGTTACTTTTCCCATCACTTGTAACTTCCCATTTTTCTCTAATCTAACTTTCTTTCTTGTTTCTCTCTCTACTTTCTCTCTCTAAGATTTCTTCTCATTTTCTAGCATCTTGGTATAGATTATAGTTGTGTAATGGATTAAACTAGTGGGATAACATGTGGTATCACTCGCCAAGGGGTGTTTAGTGTTTGTTTTGTGAAAAATTCGTAGGTTTTTGTTGGTTTTTTCTTTGGTTCGAAAAAAAGAAAAAAAGCAAGAAAAAAAATCAACTTTGATCTTTGTTTCATGGTTAAATGTGTTAAAGACTTGTACTTTTGGGCTTAGATCACTTTCTTGCATCATTACTAAGTGGTTTTAACATCATTTCGTAGCTTACAAGAAAGTTTGAAGATTTTTTCTTGGCTGCGTTTTGCCTATCTGAAGGGGTGTTCGTCGTTGCGTTTTGATCAGAGTCATTGCGTTTTGATTAGCTTCGTTGCGTTTTGATCAGAGTCATTGCGTTTTGATTAGCTTCGTTGCGTTTTGATAAGCTTCGTTGCGTTTTGGTCAAAACTCATTGCGTTTTGGTTCTCACGTCGTTGCGTTTTGATTTGAAGACGTTGCGTTTTGATTCAAGTCGCTGCGTTTTGATCTCAAGTCGTTGCGTTTTGATTCTCAAGTCACTGCGTTTTGATATTTTTTGTGTGTTGCGTTTTGTCTCCACAGGTTGCGTTTTGAAGACCATCATTGCGTTTTGACTAAACGTTACTCTGCCCAAATTTTTTATACATTGCGTTTTGATCAAGACAGACTGCGTTTTGATCAAAGAACATTGCGTTTTGATAAAAGAACATTGCGTTTTGATTAAGAAAAGTGACTGCGTTTTGATTAAAGATAGTTGCGTTTTGACGAAAGTCATTGCGTTTTGTCCATTGAAATCCTATGTTTTGATACCCTAATCCATTGAAATCCTAGGTCGATCCGCGTATCAGGTGGTATTTGACCAAATTTGGGAATATATTAATCATCGTTTAATCAAAACATCACATCAAGACAAAACAAACTTCATGGACTAATTACAAGGACTTTGGACTTTAATTCGGACTAAAAGGACAATTACTCAACACAACAATCACAACCAATCAAACCAACAATCAACTTAATCATACTTGAAATGTCAATTAATTATTCATTCACGGTTTCTTCTTGATTTTGTAAAATCCCGCGAAAGATACGATTCTTTTCTCGGTTTTAATCAAAGATTTGTAAAATCCCGTGAACGTTAATTCATTTAAAACCACAATCAATCACTTCATAACACTTAAGATCCGATATCCGTTTACAACAACTTCATCACAATGTCAAATTCAAATACCAATTTGCAAACTCAATCATCAAATGCTCTTCATATGCATTTATCATGGAAGCGGGTAGCAAGATCGTATCCACCAATGTTAGCACCAGGTAATTATGTTCAGTGGAAAATTCCAGAATCTATGAGATTACATTGACACAAACCTACAGTGAACTCATCCACTATTGTCTCCAAATATCCCCTTTTAACGTATCAATGGTGAGAAAACAGTTACGTTGCTGAAGTATGTTCTGAAACAACTACGAGAGGTGTATATGGTAAGGAAACTATAAGACATTGTTTTCACAAGACATACGAGATCAACTGAATGCTAAAACTGAAGCCGTTCAGATCATTCTTACAGGGATAGATAACGATATCTACTCCACAGTTGATGCTTGTCCGAATGCATGTGAAATGTGGAAAGCCATTAAAAGGTTGAAACAAGGTGAATCAATCAATGTTCAAGATCTTGAAACCAATTTATATTGGGAGTTTGGAAAATTCACATCACGGGATGGTGAATCACTTGAATCGTATTACTCACGGTTTTACAAGATGATGAATGAGCTTGTCAGAAATCAGTGTCATGTTACAAATCATCAAGTGAATGTCCAGTTCTTACTTCAACTACAACCAGAATGGCAAAGGTTTGTGACACTTGTTAAGCAGAGTCAAGAGCTGAAGACTGTCTCCTATCACAAGCTTTATGACATTCTGAAGCAACACCAGAATGAAGTCAATGAGATAAGAGCTGAAAGACTAGCACGTACTGCTAATCCACTTGCACTTGTTGCTCAACAACAACCAGTTTACCATCATCAAAACCATCCTACTCAAAACACTTAATATTCCTCCACCAGATCGCAACAGTCTACCAGAAACAGAGGAAAAGCAATTGTTACCTCTTCTGCTCCTACTTATGATCCAGAACCTGCTACGGTTACTGAAGATGAGGAAATGTCAAAGGAAAAGGAGATTGACAAACTCATGGCTTTAATTTCTCTCTCGTTCAAGAAAATCTACAAACCTACCAACAACAACCTTCGAACTTCATCAAACACCAGTCGAGCTAATCAAGATAATTCTCCAAGAATCAACAGAGGAACTGGGTATGATAATCAGAGGGCAGTCAATGTTGCTGGGGCTAGGGAAAATGTAGGTACTCCGGTAGTGCAAAAGTCTGGGATTCAGTGTTACAACTGCAAGGAATATGGGCATGTATCAAGGGAATGTCAGAAACCAAAACGAGTAAAGGATGCAGCTTATCACAAGGAAAAGATGTTATTGTGTAAACAAGAGGAAGCTGGGGTTCAGTTGAATGCAGAACAAGCTGATTGGAAGGATGATACTGATGATGAGTCTGATGATCAGGAATTGGAAGCACATTATATGGCACAACTTCAAGAGGTTACTCCAGATCAAGTTGACAATTCTGGACCAATCTTTGATGATGAGCCAATGCATAAGGTACAAAACAATAATGACAACTATAATGTGTTTGCCATGGAAAATGAACATCCTGAGCAACCTGAATCTAGTAATGACATATATCTGGCGGAACATGGTGACACCAATATCACTATTGATTCATTGGATATATGTTATGATAGTGTTCAGGATGACCAGGATGAAAACATAATCGATCTTGATCAAGACGTGATTTGCTTTGTATTCTTTATCAGATTATAAAATGTGAATGATTGACAGCAAAAAACCGAAATAAATTTTTGGAATCCATCAAACAAGGAGTTAGTTGATAAATGACAAGGTGAAATGAGCGTTTCAAACTATGAATAAAGTTTAGGTTAATACAAAATAACATTTGAAAGAAGCAAACAGTGACTGGTCAAAGACCTAATCAGTTGATGGTTTTTAAAGACCTTAAGAAGTTCCAAGCGGAAATTGATATGTATAATGATGTGAATTATGAGTCAAAGGTGAAATTATTGTGCAAAATCCCTAAAGGGGATTTAATGTCATAACAAAATCGATTTTGAAAAGTCATCTAATGCACTATACTCAAAAAAATAAATTGATTTAAATCAAAACGATATCGGGATATGAAAAAGGAGCTTTGTGCACATTCAAGAAACCATCTGCATAATGTTCACAAGTCTAAAAGAGGCTAGATAGTTTACAAAACGCCGTGAGACAAGGAACTTGATAAACAGTCATTGCCTTTAGAAAACAAAGTCAAGGTTTTGGAAGTGATATTTGTATATAAAACTGGCCAATCTGTTCAAAGCATTGAATTTGCTTAATCGTATTTTAAAACGAGTTTTGCAAAACCTGAGTTCCTCAAGAAAGCTCCAAAAGAGCGATCCTCATCGTTATGATATAGGTTGCTAACAATGATTATCTTGAGTTAATGTTAAGCCCACTGATTCTGACGAAAACGTATTCGTCTTGAATAAGAACGTCGCATCAATTTAAGCGATTTAATCAGACGTTTGATTATGACCAGTTGAATAATCTTTATGGTTTGTTCGTTCCACAATGTGAAAAGTCGGGGGCACTGAACAACTTATTTTTTCCAAAATGTCAAAGATAGTCATACACATTTCTTCTATTAAGGAATTTCCAAGAGTCTTTTCGTAAACAAAAAACTTTGTTAGAAAAACAATGGTAATGAATCCATTCCTTGTGGGTTGTAGGGGGGGGGTGGGGGGGGGGGGGGGGGGGGGGGGGGGGGGGGGGGGGGGGGGGGGGGGGGGGGGGGGGGTGGTGGGGATTCAAAAGTGTAAAAGCTCTAAAGAACTTTTCAAGATTAAAAGAGTGTTGACACGTATTTTTGAACCGAGTGGAACGTTGCAAACAAACAATTGCCAAAAGAACATATTTTGGTAATATCGATCCTTTCATTCAAAACACAATAGAAGGAAATTTTAGCCCCCAAATTAGCAAACTTAATGCGGACTTAGAACAAGTTCACTTGTGCTTGAACGAGGAAATGGTTGCTGATTTGAGATACTTTAATTCTCTTGAACATGAAGTAAACACTCTCAAATCTCAACTAGAAACTCAAAAAACACAGTTTTTAAATGAAACTCGACCGACTTTCTAGGATATTTTCTATCGCAGATTCACATGAATGCATACTTGGATGTTGTACACTGTGATTTGGGATGAAGTTACTAATTTGCAATGTGTTTACTTAGAAACCTGGGAAATGTGAACATTCTTGAAAAGAGCTTTTCCAAAAAAGTAGAACAATTTGTCAAATCAAGAGGTTTTGAAGCACTTCAGGAAACATGCGATTAACCTTGAACCTGATTTACAACAGTTGTAAAGAAAAGATAAAAAATGACAATCTTTCAAAGAAAATCAGTCAAACTGTATATCTGAAAGAACGTGAACAGTATTTTGAAAATTCAGTATTTGAAAGCTCAAATACAAGACAAGGAATTGCATTAAGTGAGTTGAAAAAACTCCTAGAAAAGATGAAGAAATATCTATGGAAAAACTAAGTTTGCAAAAAATCATCGGTTATTCGACAACCTCCGAATGCTTTTTAAAAGTCAAAGACAATCCATTTTCAGGTTCTACCAGCTATTTTTTTCAGATTCTCTTGCAAAGAAAGATTCTCCAAAGTCAAAAAGCCAGTTACCACACAAAATGGTCTAATGATTTTTTTCAAAAACAGTCACTGCACAGATTTTGGCCTTCAAAATATTGTTGTCAATTGTCCAAGAACACAATTGATTGCACCAGGAATGTATAAAGTGCACACAAAGCCTACTCAAACTAGAACACCTCAAGTTGCATCAAGACATTAGGAACCTAACAAACGCGTTGTCTTTCTTCTACAGAGAGTAATTCCAATATAGGAGTTAGCAAACCACAGCTTAAGAGCAATCATCTGGAAGATTAGGAAGGTCATGTCTAACAATAGTCAAAGGAAGATGCAAGAAGTAGAAGACCACAGTAGAAGTTTATAGTTTTCAAATAATAAAACGGTCTGTAACTGCGTGTATGGACAGTTTGAATGCTAAAGACCTCGAATTCGAGATTGTTACTTCAGTCTGTGTTCTTGTGGACAAATGTGTGCTGAATGAAAATTATGATTTGTTGTGTTCTACTTATAATCAATGGCTTTGGTGAATTTAGGACTAGACAATCAATGGCTTATTTTATGTTTGGTGTACCTCATTAGTACTAGAGAAACCCAACGCAAGATGTGACCCCCCTCTAATCTGTTTGCAAACATCCAGTTTGAAAAACGTTGCAACACACTCCATATCAAGAAATTACGAAAACATCAACTAGGAGATTTAGAGCAAGTTAGTAGACATGCAGTTTGTGTGGTTATCCTAAAGTATATACCACCCGGATACAATTGAAACCTATAGTCTCAAATAGGAAATGTTAACCCCAACGTTAGTATTGCCTTAGGAAATGCATCTAGAACTACTAATATTTTGGAACATAAGAACTCCTAGGTGTTCCATGTGTTCAATACTTCCAATTGTCTTCCTAAATTCTTTTGCAGCTCGTAGAGATCATTCTATTCATCGTCGACTCTGGGTGCTCAAAGCACATGACCGGAAATCTCAAACTTCTAACTAATTTTGTGGAGAAATTTCTGGGAACGGTGAAGTTTGGAAATGATCAAATTGCACCAATTCTTGGCTATGGAGATCTAGTTCAAGGAACGATTACTATCAAAAGGGTTTATTACGTCGAAGGGCTTAATCACAATTTATTCTCCGTTGGTCAATTCTGTGATGCGGATTTGGAAGTTGCTTTTCGGAAGTCTACATGTTATATCCATGATTTGAAGGGAAATGATCTTCTCACAGGTTCTCGTGGCACAGATTTGTATTCCATTTCTCTGCAAGACTCAACAACTCCCAATCCAATTTGCTTAATGGCTAAAGCAACATCGTCTCAAGCATGGTTATGGCATCGTCGTCTATCTCATTTAAACTTCGACACCATCAACTTGCTTTCAAAGAATAATATTGTGAATGGCCTTCCAAAGCTGAAATTCGTCAAAGATCATCTGTGTTCTTCTTGTGAGCTGGGGAAAGCAAAAAGAAAGTCTTTTCACACTAAGACTACCCCGAGCTCAAAAAGACGGTTACAACTTCTACACATGGACTTATGTGGTCCAATGCGGGTAGAAAGCATTAATGGAAAGAAGTATGTTCTCGTAATTGTTGATGACTACTCCCGATATACCTGGACTCACTTCTTGAGGTCCAAAGATGAAACACCTGGAGTTCTCATTGATTTCCTCACACTTGTCCAAAGAGGACTTCATGCTCAAGTTACAACAGTTCGAACTGACAAAGGCATGGAATTTCTTAATAAAACTCTTCATGCATACTTTGCAAAAGAGGGAATAAGACACGAAACGTCAACTACTCGAACACCTGAACAAAACGGCGTTGTCGAAAGACGGAACCGTACTCTTGTTGAGGCTGCTCGAACAATGCTAAGCGCCGCTAAAGTTCCTTTGTTCTTCTGGGCTGAAGCAATTGCAATAGCATGTTTTACTCAAAACTCGTCACTTGTCATTCCTCGACATGAGAAAACACCTTATCATATCATCAATGCCCAGAAACCGTCAGTCAAGTTCTTTCACATCTTTGGTTCTCTTTGCTACATCGTCAAAGATGGTGAAAATCTTGATAAAATGAAGGAAAAAGGTGATGCATGTATTTTTGTTGGGTATTCTACTCAGTCAAAGGCTTACAGGGTATTTAACAAGAGAACAAGAATGATAGTTGAAACAATTCATGTTAACTTTGACGAATTGCCTCAGATGGCGTCAGATCACGTCAGTTTTGATCCCGGTCCACAATGTTCATCAACGGTACTTGAACAAGACAGTTTAAGTCCCGGTCCACAAAGTCAAGAAAATGTTCCTTAAGTTGCTAAGACAGTAACAACGTCAAATGAGTTGGAATTGCTATATAGTCCGATGTTCAGTGAATTACTCAATGGAAATTCTCCTGTTGTGTTCTAAGTCTTCCCGCTTTGGTAACATGCTGCTGATAATCTCGATTAAACGTCAACAACTTCAACACCAACTCATTACTTCTACAACAAACAATGTTGCCTGGCTGGGGGGGGCGCGGGGCGGTGGAGGGGGGAGGGGGGTGGGGGGGTAGAATACACTCCATTGAACATTCATTCAACACATCAAACTCTAACTCAAGTACCAACTGTCACTGCACCTGAGAACATTATTCAAGAAGAAACCAATATAGAAAATGCACATTTTGACGACGATGAATTTATCAACATCTTCAATACACCGGTACAAGAACAAGGGGAGATATCATCTCGTCATGTTGATTCGTCAAATATGCATACTTTCTATCAACACCATCCTTTCGCACAACATTGGACAAAAGATCATCCATTAGAACAAGTCATTGGAAATCCTTCTCAATCAGTTAGAACAAGATGTCAGCTAGAAACAGATGGCGAGATGTGTATGTTCGCACTCACCGTTGTGTCAGAACCGAAACCAAAGAACATCAAAGAAGCCATGGCTGGATTCTGCATGGATTTGAATCATGTAGAAGAACTTATCAGTTTGTTCGATTAGATGTATGGGAATTAGTCGACAGACCACTCTGCTAATATGTCATTACCTTATAAAGTGGTCTGAAAAACAAAGTGATGAGAAAAATACTATCATTCATAAAAATCTGTCTTGTGAGCTAAAGGGATATGCTCAAAGCGGAAGGAATGATTTTGAAGAGCGATCTTGCACCAGTTGCTCGGTTGGAAGCTGTACGTTTGTTCATTGCGTATGCTGCACACAAATCATTTACAGTGTACCAAATGGACGTTAAAACAGCATTTCTTTACGGACCTCTGAAGGAAGAAGTGTACGTAAACCAACCAGATGGATTCTGCTTACCCATATCATCCTGGACTAAGTTTACCGTCTCAAGAAAGCATTATATCGGTCTCAAACAAGCACCAAGGAGCGTGTATCGATTGACTCTCCAAACTTCCTAGGTATCCGAAGGGATTCTCAAAAGGTTCTATTGATCCAATTCTGGTCATAACTAAACTAAATAGGAAGACATACTGCTTGTGCTAATTTATGTTGATGAATATTTTTGGTTCTATGAACCAAAACTTTCAAAACGATTTGGGGGAAAAACTAATGCACAAACAAGGTATTGATATGTTCTATGATGGGGGAGCTGAAATCTTTTTTGGAATTTCAGATCCACATCCCCTCGTGGTATCTTTATTAACCAAGCTATGTATGCTCAAGAGATCTTAAAAAGCATGGTAATGACTCATGTGATAGTCATGTACACCATATGGCCTACAAACACCCTGATGCTGACTCCCCGTGAGTGGTACTCCAGGCGATTTCAAATGAAATTTCGTAGTATGTCGGAGCACTCATGTACCTAACAGCAAGTAGGACCAGGATATTGTATATGCAAATGTTATTGTGCTCGTATCAAGCAAAAACCAATCATGAGATCAACTTCTCACTGAGGTTAAACAGATCTTTCGGTACTTAAAGTCTCCATTAATATGGGTCTTTGGTATCCGAAGGACACGGTTTCGAACTAACTGCTTCTTTTAAATTCGGATCATGCGGGCATGTCTCGATTAAGTAAGAGCACATCTGGTGGCATACAATTTCTAGGTGGTGATAAGTTAGTCAGCTGGTCATCCAAGAAGTAGGACTGCACTTTAATGTCTTCAGCAGAAGCTGAGTATGTGTCTTTATCTGCGGTTGCCACAAGTTCTCTATGGTTGTGAGAACTAGCTTACAGATTATGGCTTCACTTTGATAAAATTATCCTAGTATTATTGACTCAAGGCCAACATAGCCATCTATTGTGCAATCCAGTCCAGCATTCTCGTACCAAGCACATCGATGTTAGATATCGCTTCATAAAGGTACAGGCTTGAAAATGGTATTGTTTGAATTATTCATTTGTCGAAACTTGAATACACGTAGCTGACTTGTTTACTAAAGCTTTATCGGAAGATAGGTTTAAGTATCTTGTCAGACGACTCGGTATGAGATGTTTGACTCCAGATGAACTAGAGGTTCTGGCAATTGAATCTGCTTGATCCATCAAACATCAATTTGTAAATATTTTTATTCTCTCTTTATTTTTTATTTATAAAAAAAAATTTGAAAGAAAAATACAAAATATTAAAACCAACAAAAGAAAATACAAAACTATTTAAATCTAGAAAAACAACATATAAAATCGGAAGAAAACTTTCAAAAAAATACCAAAAGAAATCTTCTAGACATTGTCTCTTGGGAATCGATAACATTTATGTTACTAGAACTGTTGGGATTACATCGACCAACGGGCGGTTAGTAAATGAAGTTTCGAAACAGGAGTTTCAAATGCTTTCAAAACATGTCATTTCTAAATTTTTCTCAATGACTTATGTACATTTCAGTGCATAACTCGGTCCCGAATGTAATAGGGAAGTGTACGCTTCAGTGCGCTTACTCTAAAATAGAAGAGAAGTCTTCTATCATGTTTTTAAAAATGGTTGAACACAATTTTTCAACAAGAACTTTCAATGTCAAAATTGTCTACAATATAATTTGTGGTATTTTTCCATATAAAGTGGTATTTGTTAAAATTGTGTGTTCAACACTCCCTTCCTCGAATAATTTTCAAAGAATTGTAGTACGTAGAATGCCATTTTATGTAAATCAATTTCTGAGGGGGAGCTTTTTAAAACAAAGCCTTTTAATGTGTTGGGTACATCTCATAAATGTCAATTTTATGTATCCAAACACATTTTGTGAAATTAAAATGTGGAGGAAAAACTTTATAATGTCAATTATAATATACATTGTTCATGGCATCTCCTCCGTTTCAACATTTTGTGGTGTCATATCAATTTTTCATTTCAAATGTCAAGTTTAATAAATATTGGTATCCCACATATACTGTTGAAGGGGAGCAATTGAAAAAGAATTCATGCAATATCGTGGTTATTTATTTTTCATACCCATGGAATTTTTCATGTCAAATTTTAATCAATTGGTATTTCAAATACTAAGTGTTTTATTATTTAAAATAAGGGGAGAAAAATGTTGATTAAAATATGTTTATAGAGGATGTGATATTTAAGACTTCTAAGTGCCAACTCTTCCTTCATGTGCTAAACAATTTCGAATCTCGGAGCACATGTGTAGGGGGAGTATTTGAAAATAACAATGTCAGAAATGTTTATGGTTCGATCTTTATAACCCAACAACTATAATTTCCGACGATTGTGAAGTCCATAAGGTGTGGTTAGGTTAGTTATAAGCCCTTTCGATCCAACAGAAACAAAAATGGAGGTCTACACAAAGACCACTCATAGTTAGAAATAGCAGTCCTTAGGTATGATTGGAGATGAATGTGTATAAGGGAAGAATGCCGACTAAGATTGAGCTAACACTGGAACAATCACAACAAGGTGTTAGTAATGACGTCTTGGTAAGCATTGAAGGGGTTGAAGAATAAAAAGAAAATGTTGTTATGGATATAGGGTGAAAAAGAAAGAAGCCCTCCTTACACCTTAGGCAGTAAGAAACCGGGTCAAATACATAATCTATAAAAATCACACAGATGATTGTTGATATTGAAGACGACATCATGGACCCAGTGATGCAATGCACAACCCTTCCCAGCCATTCGGGTTTCTTCAAAGAAAATTTTTGTCTTCACTTGTCACGGAGATACTCAGTTTATCTATTACCACATCTACTCCGAGATTGTTGATATAGAATAGGTGGCAGTCTGCTCCAGCCTCCGTTTTACTAAATAAAATGTGCACCAAAATCGACGTCTAGAGCCAAGAAGAGATCAAATGATAAATCTCATTAGGGACACAATGTCAAAATACTCTTTGCCTGAACACCATAAAGTTCACAAGTTGTAACAAAGAGTCTACGGCATTATCCTTGAGATCTTGCCAGACATCAGAAGTGATTATTAAGTATTCACAATGGAGATGGAGAAATCTGCTTGAGCCAACATCAAACAAGCTCTTGGTAGGTGACTTGCAAGATTCTATATGAATCAAGCTTGTGATAACTGGATATCAATTTTGGTCCAGTAAATGAATTGACGACTTAATCAGAAAGATAGTAACTATCTAATTCACTCTTACCGTGTTGTCTGCTTTGAGACGTTCCGGTAATGAGAACTAGCAAGCATGGTGAATCTAATACATCTGTGTTAGAAGATCCTATGCTTTGAGCTGGAAACCCTGTCAAGGAGATTCTTTGAATCTACCTGATCACAGGTATAGTATTTATACTATAAAACAGGAAACCGGAGGTTAATGCAACCGAACTCAAGATGAATGACAAAGCCATATTCATCTTTTATTGCTAACTGTCTTATTTCAGGTTTAGACGACGGTGTTGCAGCCTCATTCCAGCGAAGTCGGATTCATAAACCACATGCTCATACTCAAGCTTTCAAAGTCAATCATTCAACGTCAAGATAGTTGATTCTAATCTTCCCCACCATCAAAGAGCCTCAAAGTTAAATAAAGAATCATCAATTGGGGAGATTGTTAGACTTATAATCATATGTCAAACAAGAATGTAACAAGTATGAGCATGTTGGTCAAGAGCACAAGTTGATCAAGGAAGTCAAATCAAGATGATTCAAGTCAAGGAGATGATGCAAGATAACAATCTCAAGAATTCAAAGTCAAAAGATAAAGGCTCAAAATCAAGATCACAAAGCATGGATGAACAAAGCCATTATAAACAAGACAAGACCATAACGAGGCAAAGCATAAACATCAAACGTCATATCTTCGATGTCATCGGTGGTACAGAGGAGTATGAAGAAAGAGACCTCAATATTGGGGGAGATTGTTAGCCTTAATTATGTTAAGTCAAACAAGAATGTTATCGGTCTTATTAAGTCAAATAGGTCTTGTTATGTAATAGGCTAGTCGGGTTCAACGGGCTTGGTTTGTAATCTAATGTTGTCCATGTTAAGGGTGAAAGTTTACATCTTCATTCATTTGGTTGGCAAGGTACTTATCAATAATACCAAGAATTGATGAAACCACATCAGCAAATAGGTTTGTTTGCTTGAATTTCAAGAAGTCGCCTTCTAAAGCTTTTACTCTATCTTTAAACTTGAATAAGGAACCAAATGTTGGAAGATTTTATAGGGAGGTACTTGGAGCAATTGTTGGTGTAGAAACTGGTGTTTGTTGTAAAGGTTGAATAAGAGGAATGGGTGGTGGAGGAAGTGTTGTTACAGATGAGGGAGGCATGACAACATTCAGGTTAAGAATGGAGTCAATACCTGTATCTGGATTAGGATTGAGCATGTTGGAAATGAAGCCTGATGATACAGAAGAACTCTGCTATTGAACTTCAGGAGTGACAGTTGTTATTATCACATGAGTATCTTCTATGACTTGAGTGCCTTGAACAGTAGTCTGTAGAGTATCTATCATTTTAGTATCTCTTCTTTCTAGATTGACATTCACGTCCCTGTACAATTCATTAACTTATTCCTCTTCATTTGTCTCCTCTTCATCCAGCTCTTCTCCCTTAACATTATCTCTTTGAGTTACTTCATCATATGCTTCCTCATTAGTGGATTCAAAATGAGAAGGTGTTTGAACCCTCAGATTTGAACCCTCTTCTTCTTTATCTTCTTTATCTTGTCTTTCTTCTTCATCATGAGTGGAGAAATTTTGATGAGCAAAGTCATCACCATCATTGTCTGATTCAGTCTGCTCATTTTCATCATCTTGATCATCATCGTCTTGACCATCATCATCTTCATTATCAGCATTGTCATCATCATCTTTACTCTTGCTTACTTCATCATCATCATCCTCGTCACTAGACTTCCAAGAAATCTGTTCATCTTCCGGGAACCCCTAGTATAACACCAGTTCCTTCATGTGCACCTGAACCGCTGGGTTGAGAGCTGTGAATTTGAGTTTTGCTTCTTTCGATGGCCAGTTTCATCTGTTCAGCCTTAGATAATGCAATTTCAGACAAAGTCTCTAGTCCTTCAGTAATTTGCTTCTTCTTTCCGGAGCTAGTCACCTTAGCAGCAGATTTGATTCTTTTACCGGAAGAAGCTTTAGGCGCTTGTTCAGTCTTCTCCTTGGCAGATCGACGTACATACTTTGGTTTTGGAATTGCCTTTCCAGTAGCAAAAGCATAGTAAGTCTTATACGCTTCATATTCTTTCATTGATTGATTGGTAAGATTATCTGGAAGAATGGCACCATACTTTTAAACGACTTCATGCTGAGGGATGAATCTCATTATAGTGAGAATATGGTCATCTAAAGCCATGTGCCAATCCACCTTATTTCTTCTTGGAATTGATAGATCTTGTGACATGAAGTGATTGATGATGATTTTTGTGAATCTTAGGTAATACATGTCGTTGTTCCTTTTGGATACCTTTTTTTCGATTTGATAAACTAAGTCTTCTCATAGAAGGTAGACATAGTCAACATTCTTCTGGTGATACATGCCCCCAAAGAATTTGAGCCCGAGAGAGTCTAAGAAGATCAAGTCCAGTTACTTTACCACTGAGATATTTGTTGATGATTGTTCTGAATGTCCTCCATGGTTGAGGTAGAATTTCAACTTTGACCTCAGAGAGTGATTTGATGTTACCAGGGTAGCCAAGATCACTTATGAAAGCAAGTATTTCCTCTTCAAATAGAGGATCTACAAACTTGTGGCCAGGAAGCTTTAGGCAAATTTGGAACATATCTCTGAAAGTTTCCAGATCAAAAGAGTAACTCTTCTTGTTCATATTGAATTTGATGTGATGCTTTTGATAGGTAGCGGTAGCCCAGAATTCATGCATGTAGATAGCAGGAACACTTGCAGTAATCAAGAATGCTTGATAAAAAGGTTTGAGAGAAAGCACATCCAAAGCTACTTGAAAAGTGGGTTCCTTGGGCTTGAAAGTGGTGCTCAATCTGTAGTTGGAATTTCCAATCATTAGACGTTGTTCTCGTGGAACAAGAGCATCGTCAAGGGCTTGTTGTTGCTCTTTTGTGGTACTCATGATTCTGCTAAGAAAGAATCAATACATTTTATATAAATAAGTTTATATAAGACACTATAGGGACTTTTTCTGGATCAGGCACTTAAGGAATTCAACACATTTAGAGAGCTAATCTTGGAACGAGTGAACTTAGATTGGCTTAGTTGATTTAATTCCAATTTTAACTTGATTAGATTCCAAAGATAACCAATTTTAAATTTGTTACCTAACACAAGTTTTAAGACACTTTCTGATTAGAATCTAAATGTTTATGATAATTAGCCTTTTTGTTTCCTTTAAGTATGATTGAATCTTATTAATTAAATGAAAACTACAAATTCGGTCACATAAGAAATTGCGAATTCGGACACTAAAGCAATTGCAAATTCGGTCACTAAACCATGCTGTGAATTCGGTCACTAAGGCTTACTGCGAATTCGGTCACTTAAGGCATACTGTGAATTCGGTCACTACACAGAACTGCGAATTTGGCCACTTAAGGATTACTGCGAATTCGGTCACAACAGATACCTGCGAATTCTGTCACAACTAATACCTGTGAATTCGTTCACAACTAATACTTGCAAATTCGGTCAACACTAACACATGCAAATTCGTTTAACACTAACTTCTGCGAGTTTGTTTAACACTAACACTGCGAATTCGTTTACAACTATTACTACAAATTCGTTTACAGCTGTAACTGTGAATTCGATCAGTACACCAAATTTGAATTATTTGTTTCGAGTTTTCAAGAGTTTTGCCCCTTCAACATTCAATCATATAGCATCATAAAATCAACAATAACATCTTTTAGAAGATTACTTAACATTCAAAATACCATGAACATACACTTAAGATTTATGATATTAGACCACAAAACGTAATACTTATAAGATATAAAAACATTGTGTTTCAAAGCATACATACATTCAATAACACATTTAGCATTTATCCATTACAAAACCCACAACCTTTTTCAACTAAAAACTCAAAAATGCACTATTTGACATATAAAATCACTCACATCAGATTCATATGTTATCTATATTAAAAAACTACTAAGAACGAGTCATTAACATCCTTAGAGGAACAAAACCCCTCAATCAATTTGTGTTTTTACATAGTTTCAATTTTCAAAGAACCCTAATTCATATTTAGGGTTTTCTTGATCAAGACCATATAAAAACATGATTCGGATGAGATGTAGGTTCATGAGGATGTAAGAAACAAAGTTCTAATTATACCTTAAGCATGAAAATAACAAGAAATGATGATGGTGATGATGGCGATCGAGTAAGGTGGGGGAGGGGAAGTTGTGTTTGTTTGTATGTGTGATACGAATGAGGAGGGTGGGGGTGTTTATAAAACTTTATAGTTTTTGACACTTTCACCCCCCATGTTTAATATCTTTTGCACTTTTCCTTTATAAGTTATTTAAGCATAACAAGTTAACACATTGACACACCTAGTCCCTGTAGTTTTAACTAGCATACCTAACAACTTAAATTTGCACATATTCTCTCTAAAGGCATAAGCAAATAACATTTAAGGCACACATAAGCTAAACTTAATTAACTTTCCTTAAATAATGATATTCCGTTATTGTTTAAAAACCTTTATTCCTTTTATCAAATGACTTTCTGAAGAAGATATTTGACATTTTCTCCCCCTCAAACAATGACCCATTTTCTATTTAAAGAGCAGTAGTCGTTGTTTGAGAAGTCAAATGTTCTTAAAAATCATTTTCTGATGAAGCAATATTTTATTTTTGAAAATCAAACACCATGAAATAAGATTTCTCTTAATTTATCACATAAGCGCACTGACACGTACACTTATGGAAATATTGGAAGCACGGGTTGTGATGCAAAGTAATCACAAGCCTTTGCATGGTCATAAAGTAGACCATGCCCGAGAATAAATTCCCGGTGAGAGGTCAAGTTTCCTTTTTGATGGAATACTTGCCTTTAAGATGATGACCGGGTTGCTATCTGAAATAATAGCAAGCCATTTGGTATGTTGGAACTTTTGCTCGAACTTCATTTACAGCCTCGCATCATTATTGAATGACATTTCTAAGACCGTAAATGTTATCGATTTTCAGAAGACATGTCATTATTACCTCTTTTTATATTTTCTTATTTTTTAATTTTTACTTTGGTTTTAAAGATTTTATACTTTTGTATTTTGTTTTCATACAAAAAATTTCTGAAAATGAAAAATCTTTTTGGTTTTTATGGTTTTAATATATATACATATGATACATGATATTTAAATAGGTACCACCACTATTCATCAACGTCATCTGCCAATTGTTTCAGAGTCTCCGGCGTAAAACTTCGCATTCCTAGCTTATTGATAAGAAATTCAATTCTTTCTCTTGCAAGGGATTTAGTAAAGATGTCCGCCAGTTGATACTCTGTATTAACAAAGTAAAGTTCAATCACCCCATTCTCAACATGCTCCTTGATAAAGTGAAATCTGATGTCGATGTGATTCGACCTGGAATGTTAAACATTGTTGCGGCATAAGGCAATAGAGCTTTTGTTATTACAGTACATTGGAATTTTATTAAATCCAAAGCCATAGTCGGTAAGTTGTGATCTCATCCAAAGGATTTGAGCACAACAGCCAGACATAGCAATATATTCAGCTTCCGTACTGGATATCGCAGCGCTTTTCTACCTTTTTAATGACCAGCTAACAAGTCTATCTCCCAGAAACTGCATACTACCAGATGTGCTATGGCGTGTATCTTGACAACCAGCATGATCCGCATCTGCAAATGCTGTTAGTGCAATTGAAGAATCCTTCGGATACCATAGTCCCCGATTAACGGTTCCTCTTAGATACTGAAAGATCCTTTTTTTCGGTAGGTCGAGCCTGATATCGGGCACACATGCATATAGCAAATTGTAGGTCATATCTACTGGCTATGAGATAAAGGAGGGTGCCGATCATACCATGATAATGTGACGGATAAACGGCTTTCCCTTCTTTATCCTTATCCAGTTTGGATTTCTCCACCATGGGAGTATCCACTGGGTCACAAGAGTCAAAACCGTATTTCTTTAAAGATTCAAGGGCATATTTAAACTGGTTAATAAAGATGCCTCTGGGATTTTGAGAAATCTGTAGTCCTAAGAAAAATGAGATTTTACCCATCATTGACATCTAAATTTTAAACACATGATTTTAGTAAATAAGTCACAAAGCTCAGGTGTAGATGCAGCAAAGATAATATCAGCGACATATATTTGTACCAGAAGTAATTCCTTGCCTTCCCTACGGATGAACAGAGTAGGATCCACTGAGCCTTTGGAGAAGTCTTGGGATATCAGGAATGAATACAACATGTCATACCACGCGCGTGGAGCTTGTTTCAACCCATAAAGAGCTTTCTTTAGCTTGTACACGTGATTGGGGTTATCTAGATCCATAAACCCGTCCGGCTGGCTAACATAAACCTCTTCTCGTAAATTACCATTCAGAAACGCAGTCTTGACATCCATTTGGTATACGACCATGTTCATGTGAGAAGCAAACGCGATAAAAATCCTTATAGCCTCTAATCTTGCAACCGAAGCAAAAGACTCTTCAAAATTAATTCCTACTTCTTGACGATAACCACGAGCCACTAACCGAGCCTTGTTCTTTAGAATACCTCCTAGTTCGTCTAGCTTTACTTTGTATATCCACTTTAAAGTAATAACCATAATTTTATCTGGTCGGGGTACGAGCTCCCATACTCCAAGGTGTTCGAACTCATTGAGCTCTTCTTGCATCACTTCGATCCAGCAGGATTGACTCAAAGCATCTTTATACGTCTTGGGTTCAACAGCAGTAAGGAAAGCATCGTAGTAACAGAAAAGAGCTTGCTCATGTAATTGTAGCCTTGTGGAAACTGGTCTAGCGAGTTCACCGGTTATATTTTCAAGTAGATGATCCGTAGTCCATTTGCTATTGTGTTTAGAAGTTTGTTGATCGGGATGCACAATTGTATGACTAAGATCCGTTGATAAAGATTGATCAGAAGGAACTTCTGGAATTAGAATACCAAAGTACGGATCGTTATTCATATGTGCAACATCTAAGTCATGATTGTCTTCTTCAACATCGTTAGGAATGATAGGAGATTGAGTTTCGGGTGCTGTTTGAGAGCTACTAGGTGATGGTGCATCTTGGTCAACTATTGTTGAGGAATGTGAACCGGTTGATGCAACGGGTTCTGGAGCAACTACGTCAGTAATTGGAGCAATTACTTCAGGGGCTGGGTGATCAACACTAGGTGGAGGAGTGAGTAATTCATCAAACAGCGGTTGAAACAAAAGATCCCAATTACTTTTTGAAGGTGGTACAAACGGTGTTGAAAGAGGAGGGTTTGGCACGAGTCCTGAACTGATTGTTGCAGGAGTCATTTCATGAAGTGTGGGTCCTGAATTGCTTTGTTCAGAAGCCATTGCATTCAGCTCATCAAAGTCTACATGAATTGTTTCAATGATTCGTCTGGTACGTCGATTGTAAATTCGAAATGCTTTCTTTGTGGGTGCATAGCCAATGAAAATACCAATATCAGCTTTTGGTTGTAACTTTCCCAAGTTCTCACTATCATTTGTCGGATAGCAGAGTGCACCAAATACATAGAAAATGATAAGTCAGGAGGTTTGTCATGTAAAAGCTCATATGGTGTTTTTCCGTGATGAAGACGTGTGATGGAACAATTTTGGGTGTAACATGCGGTAGCAACTGCTTTGGCCCATAAGAATTTCAGAGCTTTTGCATAAATCAACATGGTACGGGCAGCTTCAATTAGCCTATGATTACGTCTTTCAACGACACCATTTTGTTGTGGAGAGCGTGCAACAAATGTTTCATGTGAGATGCCAACCTTCTCATAATATTCACGCAGGGTTTGATTAACAAATTCAGTTCCATTATTTTTTCTGATGCGTCGGACAGGTACTTTAAGCTGCACTTGGATCATCTTGAGAAACTTGATTATGAAATCTGGAGCTTCATCTTTAGACCTTAAACATTTAACCCATGTGAATCGAGAGTAATCATCGACAATGACGATGATATACTTCTTTCCATTAACACTTGCGACACACACTGGTCCACAAAGATCCATGTGCAAAAGATAGAGTTTTTCTTGGTTGGTTTCTTCAGGTTTAGATTTATGGGGTTTCTTTTTGCTTTTACCCATCGCACAAGCAGAACACATATGGTCCTTTTCAAATTTTAGCTTAGGGAGACCTCGAACAAGATCGTGTCTGACTAAATGGTTGATTGCACCAAAGTTCAAATGAGAGAGACGTCGGTGCCATAGCCAGGACTTAGTCTTTGAGGCCTTTGACGAGAGACATATAGGAGATGACGCCATCATATCTCTAAGAGACAGAGTGTATAGATTGTTGCCTCAAGATCCAGTCAATAGATCAACACCTTCTAAATTACGAATAAAGCAGGTGTGTTGACGAAAAGCAACTTCAAGGTTTGAATCACAAAATTTCCCTATGGAGAATAAGTTATGTCCAAGTCCTTCCACGTAGTAAACCCTTGATATTATAACATTTCCAATTTGATAATCACCATATCATAATATCTTTGCTACATGATCATTTCCGAATTTGACTGTACCAAAAAATTTAGTGACGAAATTGGTGACCTGAGAGTGATCTCCGGTCATATGCTTGGAGCAGCCAGAGTTCAAATACCAGAGAACAATTTGGACGACCTGCATTCATTAAGAGAGGAAGATGGAACATCAAAAACTATGGATCCCCAAGATTGACTGGGTTCCTTTTTGTTAGCAGATATAGAGTTAAGAACCTTAGATTTGCTAACAGGAACATTAGTTTTAGATTTCCTAGGTTTTCGTGAGTAAACCAATGTTACGACAGGTTTAGATGTTTCATTATATAGAGCAGTTAGTTTCCTAAGGGGCACTTTAGTAGTTGTGGTAATCCTAGTTAAAGGGCACGCATTTCCTACTATAGTGAAGGTCCGACCAGTAGGTCTCCAGATGTATCCAATTTTTGTAAACACCTTTCCTGTTGGTTTCCAAACTTTTCTCTTTAAACTTTTCTTAACAGATTTAGATTTTACACGAGCATTCACATTATTGATAAAATCAAGAACACACAAATCATGATTATCAGAAATCATGCAACCATTACACTTAACACATTTAAGTTCAGAATTCTCATTAGGCTTGGAATGTTGCACATTAGCAGTTCCTTTAGGTGCAACAACACCGTCTTTATTTTGCAAACTAGATTTAACTTTCCTAGGGTGGGCTTCTTCTTTATTCTTCGGAGTACTACTTGGTGTTTGTCGAATCTTATCTTTCTTTGTATTGCCTGGAGGCTGTGATCCGCTAGCACTAGTAGACAGTTTTACTCCTATAGAAGACAACATAGGCTTGTTAGAAGCTAGGTTTGATGTAGAGGCTGTTTTTGTGATTGTGTTTCCTGAGGATGTGACGGGCTCAGTGAATCTAACTTTTTTATTTTTGTTCTTTGGGGTCACAGCCACTAATTGTTCACCAAAATTGTTGATACTAGGGCAGGTTTTACTGATGTTTGTAAGAAACTCCTGAATTTGTTTAGTATACCTACAGGCAGAGTCTAAGGTGTGATTTAGAGGATAATTTGCTTTAACATGATCAACTAGATCCCTAAGAACTGCAGCTTCTTCTTGAGTGTGCTTAATA
The DNA here is from genome assembly GCA_026074375.1 of Tanacetum coccineum. Classification (NCBI taxonomy): domain Eukaryota; kingdom Viridiplantae; phylum Streptophyta; class Magnoliopsida; order Asterales; family Asteraceae; genus Tanacetum; species Tanacetum coccineum. Next base: position 25,283 of record BQNB010001797.1, on the reverse strand, counting down.
TAGGCAGAGTGAGCTGTCCTTTTATTCAACAATTTAGGGGTTATTGGTTTCATATCAATCTTAAGCATTTTTGGATCACTAGGGTGTTTAGTAACATCATTATCAACTAGAGCTTTTCCTTTAAGTTTCCTTAAATCATCCTTGAGAGCTGTAATTACCAAAACTTTTTCCTGAAGACTAGCATTTAAATCAGAGATTTCCACAGACTTTAGATTGACTTGATTAATTAAATCATCACATTGTTCTTTGGATCAAATACGTGCGGGTTTAATCGAGTAATAAATTTGCTTATAGGTCTGTTTCAAATGCTCATTCTCAGCAATAAGCTTTGACACCCTATGATCCAATTCAATAATAATTGTTTCAATCTCCTCTAAGTCCTTTTTAATCTTATGCTCATTTATTTTTCCACTTAGAGATTTAATTCTCTCTTCTAACTTCTTTATGACCATATCTTTCTCTTGGGACTGAGCTTTCAATTCATTTAATTTAAATAATTGATCAAAACTTGGAGCACTTTGATTTGAAATAGAATTGTCCCTTTGAAAAATTTCCTGATTAAGTTGAGTATCAACTTCTAAAGAGATGCAATGTTTTTCGAGAGTGGTAAAACTTTTGAACAATTTATCATAAATCTCTTTTTTAACAAAATCCCTTTTGTTGAGAATCTCAGTCTCAAGTTTGAGACACTTTTCACATTCATGCACATTCACATAAGAATTATCCATAGAAGAATTCACAATTATGCTCACAATATCTTTGTTAATGACTTGTTCCAAGAGTCGTTCGTTTTCGTTCAAAACTTGATTCATTTTAACTTCAAATGTTTTTGACTCTAAACGATGTTGTTCCACAGCCTGTTCCATTTGATGGAAGACATTTTGGACTTCAGAAAGTTCATCAATCAAATATTGATCGAATGTATTAAATAAGTCCTTCAGAGCTTTTACAAATGGAATTATTTCATCCCTAAAACAAGCTTTTGTATGTTCGAACCCCCACGAGCCCTCAGTGATAGTTGTGGTTCTTTCTTTGACAACCACGTCAAAACCAGCAAGATGGTGTTTAAGTTTCTTCAAACTCGTATTAACCATGCTGACTTTAGGAAGTTCTTTTGGAACCTCAACTTTGGTGGGTCTACTAGAAAGAGTGGGTTCTGGAGAATTCACAGAATTCTGAGACCAAAAGGCTTGTTCAGCAGATAATTCAGTTTGTGGAACAAATCGTGTTTCAAAATCTTGAGAAAGTTGATTAAGGACAGCATAATCGACTGGTGTAGTATTAACTTTCTTTTCTAACATTATAGGATCCTTTTGTTTTAAAAGCATTTTTGAACGACTCTCTTCAGCAAGCATTAGGGTCTCTTCGGAGTCAGGAATCACAATAGCACTCGTATTCTTAATGACATTACCATCATAAAGCTTTGGTTCCAACTGCTGAGCTTTCTTTAGATAGAAAGGATTTTGAAAACCTAGAGCTTGTTTAGTGGTATGATCATAGAAAAACTGAGGTTTCGTCAACATGTGAACAGTTTGTGCATATTGATCTCTTTTAAAAACAATATTATCTAGTTGTTTGATTCTCTTTTCTAAAGCAATCTCTCTATCTATGTTCCTAGATTCTTCTTTCTTAAAATCATTTTTGAGTAGAGTAACTGTTTGCATTAAAGATTCCTTTTCTTTTAAATGATCAGAAAGAGTTTGTTTAAGACGATCAATCTCTACAGACTGTGCACTTGAATCTGAAACGTTATCTGTACTTTTTAAATCAACATTTTGTCCTTCTTTTAAAACTTTAACTTGTTCCTTATATCTTTCAAGCTCAGTAGTTAAAGTATCATTGACACTTTTATTGTCCAGGTTTATCTTAGTATAATTAACAACTTAGATTTTCAGTTGTTCAATCATAGATAATATCAGTGCATCTTGTTGTGCAGAAGAATTAGAATTCTGAACAGTTGCCTGTTGTGATTCAATCACATACTGAGAATAAGGAATGATATTGCTATCACTGGTTATTTCAGTCTCTGAATGGTTCACAACATTCGACTGTTTAGAAGACGGCATCGCCTGCACAGCTTGATTAATCATATTATTATTCACATTATCATGATTGTGTACCTCAGCGAGATCATCTGAACCATAATGAGATAAATTCGCCATGAGAGCAACTTTGGCAGTGTTAAGTTCGTCACAATCAGAGTCATATGCATCCAAATCATCAACTTGATAAGCAGCATTGTGAGTAATGATAGTCTGTGTGGCTTAACCTTCTGGAATATTTGGATCTGCCAAAAATGCCAGTTCCTCCTCATGTAGAATTTGACCATTTGCTTGAGCTTGTATCAGCAACACTTTCTTCTTAAACCACGAATCATCCCGCTTACTCTTAGGTTTAGTGCACTGTTTGGACATGTGGCCTTCCCCTTTACAGTTGTAACAAATAACAGTCATGTGTTTCCCAGAATTGCTTCCACTTGCTCCTAGAGTGTAGGTTCTACATGTACCCGAAGCAAAAGAAATTTGTCACCCCTGAACTGGTTGTAAAGTAATTCTGCCATCATTAATGGTAGCTTGTTGCTTAGGGTTTGACGAATTCCTAAGCTGATTATTGGTAGTAGGATAGCGAGATGTGACGACAGCTGATAGGAATGACATCATATGGTTAATGGCATCAATGGGGTCATCACCTTGTTTGAACACCAGAATAGTTAGACCTAAGTCTAGTGAGGGAAATTCAGGTTGTTGTTGTTGTTGGTTAACCGTAGGAGCAAATTCAATTTGAGGGATTGATGATGGTGAAGAATAAGCATTGTGGTGAACTGATGATTGATAATCATTAGATGGATAAGTGACTGAAAGAGGTGTTGATGAGTATTGTTGAGACTGATAAGGTGATCCATACTATGGAGACTGGTATGGTGAACCATGTGATTGAAATTGAGAGTTTTGGTATGAGTTTTGATGAGTTTGATAAGGGAACTAGGTCATCTGATGGGTTGCAACCAAAGCAAGCGGATCTGAGTTGCGTTCATGCATTAAACGAACCTCATTTGCATGAAATTCATGTTGTCCCAAGTAATCATGAAGCTGATCAATGTTAGTTGTGTGCAAATCCCGAACCAGTTTGACATCTATCACAAATTTGCTCCACTTAGGAGGAAGAGTATTCAAAAACTTGGTGTTCACTTGAAATTGTTCTAGTTTCATATTGTAGATGTCCATGTCATTGAGTAGCAGTGAAAATCTCAAGTAGAAATCACGTAGTGTTTCTCCCTTCTTATAAGCAAACTTATCGAATTCATCATAAAGCTTACACTCTCTTTCCTGTTTTATCAATGAAGTTCCTTGCATGAGAAGTTGAATTCTTTCCCAAAGTTCCTTAGCGACTTTATGATTGCTAATTAATGCATAGACCTCTAGAGGTAGTCCTTGGAGAATGATATTTGTTGCTTTGACATCATAATCAGCTTGAATTGCTTCCGTAGCAGGTAATTCAGAATATTTCTTTGGTCTAGTCACTCCATTCTCCTCAATCGTAGGCCAGCTGAGTGGACCATGTTCAACAAATTCAAGAATCATTCGTCTGTGCTGTCTATTCATCATGTATAGCTCCATTCTACTTTTCCAAGAATCGTACATATCTTTTTCCAACATGGATGGACGATTGTCAGTACCCGAAAGAATCGCTTTGTCAGCAAGATTCGTCATTGTGAAAATGTATATGTTAAAAGATTACTGATTGATCGAACGGTGATTAAAAGAAATTGTGTTTGAAGGTGTTGTCTTGTATGTGTTTTAAGTCGTGAAAACTACATGGGATTTTACAATTCTTGACAAAATCGGGAAAACAAGTGAGTGTTTCACGGGATTTTACAAGTCAAAGAAATAAACCGTATAATTTTTATTAAGTAATTTGAGTTTTGAATTTTAGTTGTGAATTCGGTGACCAAATGATAACTGCGAATTCGGTTATCAAAGGAAAATTGCAAATATGTTTGCTACTGATAACCTGCGAATTCGGATGATACTGAAAAATTGCAAATTCGGTTACTTCTAAAAAGTTGCCAATTCGGTGTCAACTAAAAATGCGAATTCGGTTGAAGGAAAATTGCCAATTCGGTTTAAACACACATTACGAATTCGGTTACCACTGAGAGAACTGCCAATTTGGTTGAAACACAAACTGGGAATACGGTTAACACTGAGAGAACTGCCAATTCGGTTGAAACACAAACTGCGAATTCGGTTAAAACGCAAGTTGTGAATTCGGTTAAAACACAAATTGCGAATTCGGTTATAACTAAAACTGTGAATTCGGGTACCACTAGTACGAAAATCAAAATTTTTAAAACACAAAAAGACACCTTTTTGATCGTTTTTTCCCAAATTTTCTTGTACAACTAGTATTACTAAGCCTATAGGTACCTTACAAATACAAACTTTATAGTTTTTAAGCTAAAAAATTTGAAATCAAGATTTGTACTTTTTAAACCTTTTCGAATACAAAAGTGTAACAAAAATGTGTTTTTCTTTGATCCAAAGCAAATACACCTATATCCAAAGATACTAGATCAAATTTACCTAGGTAAATGACCTTTTAGTGTACAAATGAGCTTCGAATACAAAAGAAAAAGAAGAAAATGGCGTACGGTTTGAAAACAAACAAAACGAACAAAAAAATCAAACACAAAAACTAATCAAATCACTCTATGGCTCTTGATACCAATTGAAAAATATTAGTAATCTTTAACAATAAGAACTAGAGAGAGAAAGTAGGAAGGAAGGAAGTATTTTCTAGTGAGAGAAAGTAAAAGAATAGAAATGCATTAACTATGTGAAAAATACAACCAACCAACCAACCACCTCTCCAAGGCATGGAGAGGTGTTTATATACTTACAATGGATCGTGGGCTTGGGCTTGCATGGGTTTATCCATGGGCCTTAAGCTAAATAACTATGTAAGTTTCCAAAAATTACTTAACAAGCTAACGACTGTTATCTATGGAAGTGACCGACACTTTCGTGTTCCTAACAAGTTGTGTAATGAAGTGAAGTTGTGCGGTTAGTATTTTACTCCTTAAAATACATAAGTTTGTGATAGATTTGTTCTAGCTATGATTAGAACTCGACATTTGGCTTAGTGTCGAAAATCGGTGTAAGCTTAGTTGTGTATGGTTTTTCTCTGCTTAAAGGGAGCTTGTTGACTAGTGAAGTAACTCTCGAGTTGGGTACTCGGAGAGTGGAGTAGGGCGAAGAGGTTTTTGGTGACCAAACCACTATAAATCATCGCGTCCGGTTTGCACTTTCTTTTACTTTTCGCTTTACATCTTTATTTACCTTATCGTCTTACATTTATATTTGCATTATATCTATATATGTGTTGATTGTTGCTTATATTGTTTGGATGATGATTGCTTCATGGATAGAAGTTAACATTATGATTGTGTTTATATTGCTATGACATATTCTAGTGGATATAGATGTATTATTCACACTCATCATATTGCACCAAACTTGATGGATAATTTGATACTAAATATTTTAAGTTTTTAAATGGAAACGTATTCCCCCTACCCTTCTACGATTTTGACACGTTTTGAAGATGATTTTTCTAATTTAATTCAACAACAGATCTGATGGTTTCAATGTTAATCATAAGATGATTAAATACTTGCTTACTTTTGCTCATTGAAGCTTTGGTAGGCAAATATTCAATACGTTTCACCAAATGAGTTGTTTGTTTCTGAAAAGATTTTCTAAAAATATTCTTTCTTACTTCATTGGCAAAAAAACAACTACTCATGTGATTTTTCAGTTTGAGGTGTAAAAAGTTCGTAAAGGCTATTTTGCTTGGTGTAATCATATGGTTTCACCTTAGCTTTACATAGATTTGATCTACTCTCTTCCGCAAGACGAATTGTTTCATCAGAATTAGGAGCAAATAAATTCGAAAGATCGTTCTTATCATATTTGACATTATAAAGACATGGTTTCTCCAATTGAACTTTCTTAAGGTATAAAGGATTTGCAAAACTGCTTACGCCCAGACCAGTATAATACGAACTCGGTTTAGGAGTAAGCATATGCATGGTTTGAACAGGTTGACCGGTTTTATAAACAACGTTGGTTAAAAACTTTATTTGATTTTCCAAAGTAATCAATTTGTCAATGTCTTTATTTTCTCGTTCTTTAAAATCCTTTTTCATTTGTTCATTTTCCTTTAAAATTTGAGAAATCTTACTTTCATGTGTAGAAATATGGTTTACAAGCTTGGTATTTGCTTCTTTAACACAAAAAGTTGTATATGATTGAGTTTTTGAAGATTCATTATGTAGTCGTTTAGTTTCTTCTAATAAACCAAGAGTTTTTTCACATTTAAGTTCAGCTTTCTCTTTGTCTTTGTGATTTGTTTGGAACATTTTGTACTTCTCAAACTCACTTTTGCAATAAGAAAAATCTTGTTTGCTTATCTTAAGATCTTGTTTGCTTTTCTCAAGCTCTTGAGTGAGAGACGTGTTTGCTTTCTTTAATTGCTTTTGAGATTTTTTGTTTTCATCAACATCAAGTTTTAAATTGGCAATTAAAGAAGCAAGCAATACACATTTATCCTCAGATTCTTCATCATTTTGGTCAGCCGTTCCTTCATTATCACACATATCCGATGAATCAGGAGTGACATTACTATCAACCGTTTCCACCACATATGTGTCATTAATGGATTCAGGTTACTCAGAATGTTGTCTGTCAATGGCAAACACATTATAGTCATCGTCTGATTGTACCTTTTCCAATGGCTATGCATAATAGGTAGGTCTGGAATCTGTAGTTAAGACCTCATGAATATTTTCCATGTACATATAATGTGCTTCTAATTCTTGTTCATCCGGCTCAACATCAATTTCATGTAGCCATTCATCCTACACAGCACTTAACGGCATACCTTTTGATTCCTGCTTTCATAACATCATCTTCTCCTTATGATACTCATAGTCTTTTGCCCGTTTCAGTTTCCTGTACTCTTTAGAAAAATGCCCATACTCCTTGCAATTAAAACATTGTAACTTAGTCTTCTGAACCACTTGATTACCTATAGTTTCTCTTGCCTCATCAATTGTTACTGTCCTCTGATTTCCAAACTGTCCAGTATTTCTGTCATTCCCAAATCTTGGAGAAGTATCCACTTTCTTGTTCCTGGCGTTTGATGAAGTTATGAGGTTGTTGGTAGGTTTGTAGATGTTTTTGATGTATTTTGCAATGAGTGCTAAGTTTTTCTGCATATCTTTATCTTTTTTAGCATGTTCTGGATCACTGTCTTCTTCAGATGCTGACTCAGATGGAGGTGTAATAGGTTTAGCAATCTTTTTGCCTTTGTTTTTGGTAGTTGCATGAGAACTGGTTGATGTTGTATGTCGTGAGGATGATGTATGGGTTTTGTGAGGTTTTGGTGCTTGATAGTAAGTATCTGGAGAGTAAGTGTCTGGATAATGTTGAGTAGCAACAACTAGTGCCAGTGGGTTGGCATTTCTGGTAATCTTTTTAGCACGGTTTATATTAACTTCATTTTGATGTTGCTTCAGAATGTCAAAGAGTGTATGGTAGGAGACAGTATCCAAGTCTTGTTGTTGCTTGACGATTGTTATAAATCTTGACCATTCTAGTTGAAGTTGTTGTAAAAACTAAACATTCACCTGCATGGTGTCAACCTTCAGCTTGTTCCTTACCATTTCATTCATCATCTTGTAGAATCTGGAGTAGTATGACTCAACTGATTCCCCATACCTTGAAGTGAACTTACCAAATTCCCAAAACAACTTTGTCTTCACATCTTGTTTGTTGATAGACTCTCCTTGTTACAATCGTTCAATAGCAAGCCACATTTCCCTAGTAGTAGAACATGCATCCACTATTCAATATATGTCATCACCAATTCCATTGAGTATCATATTAATTGCTTCAGCTTCAGTATCAATTAGTCTTCGGTTCTCTAGAGTGGTATTGGCATAAGTTTCTTCTTGAACCCTACGTAGTTAACCTAGTTCATCACCTACTACTAGAACTGCTTCAGTAACAAGTTCAGTTAGAATATAAGGACCCTTTTCAATGCAATGCCTTAGTTCATTTTTGTTAGTTTTCGTGTCAACGTATCTCATGAACTCTTAAACTAGGGTGTTTGCAATTACTTTGTTGTCATCATAATCATAAACATACATCAAGGTATACTCAGAAACTCCTTTATTGTTCTATTGTTTTCATTTCCTATGCACTATGTTTATTTTCGCTATTTATCAGTTGAATTCACCAGTTTTAGGATTTTATCATGGTAAAATGAGTTTATACTTGAAATGATCATTTTTTATACTTTTTATATATGTTGTGATGTGATACTCTATATCATGCTAATAAAGGATAGAGAACATGTATTATGTAGACCTAGTTGTGAGTGTTTTGGTGCTAAAAATGATTCATGTGTTATTTGGGTTTATAAAAATTTCCTTAATTATGTTTATTAGCTAAAAGAAATACAAATGACATGTTAAGGTTAATTATGGACTTATAGTAATGGTTCTATATGATCAATAACAATAGGTTTATATCAAGATATGAGAAGGACTTGTATACTTTATTGGTTATTATTTAAAAATAGTCATATGTATAACTACGTGAGAGTTTATGGTTAATTATAAAATGTTATGATTTATTAAGTGAAATAAATAGGTGACTTGTAATGTTGGGACAAAATGAACCTTGATGGACCATGGACATAATATACATATGATATAGAACTTATATAAAATATAAGGCACACATGGACTTTTGGTGAAATACAAATGATTATATAAGGAAAACAAAGGTTTGAAAATGGACATATCAAACTAGCACCAACATTCTGTCCAAAAAATCGTGTATATGTATACTTATAATATGTTTCTATTTAGAGATTAAACAAATTTATCGACGATTCACGAAAAGGTTTAGCGAATACTTGCGCTCAAACTGATCTATAACGAAAAATAGTTACGTTAAAACGAGGCTATTCGTACAATTAAACGGAGCTTATAATATAAAATTTCGCACTACAAAAATTTTTGGTTCAACAGCAGAAGTTGGATAATTTTATTAAATTATAATAATACACTTGATTTTTTAGGATTCTAAAATTGATAGATCATTGATTTTTTTCGATGTTTTTAACGAATATGTTATGAAATATTTACGCAGGAGTTTTTGGTAATTCTTTAGTTATATAATACAATGTATCTATTTTTGTTTTATAAACTTAGAACAGTAAAAACACTAATGTTGATGACATAAAAAGTTAATATGTTTGGAAACTCATAAATTTGATTTAATTTTCATTTAATGAGAACGTGCTCGAAAGAATCTTAAAAACAGAGGCTTTATGAAGAATTAATAATTCGACTGTTCTTACGTGGTTTTACGGTAGCAAAAAAATACGATGTATTTAACTTAGTGAAAACTCACGTTTCTGGTGCTGTTTTGTGGAACAGTATAAAAGTTAACTGTTCATGAGGGGTACTCAAAATTATAAAAATGTCAATATCGATTTTACCCGTTCTTATTACGAAAAGATGGGCATAATGAAAGACAAAAAAAAAAGTAACGGATTAGTAAAACGTGAAAGTTATGAAACATGTTTTAACAAAAGTATGTTCTTATTATACGTTATTTTTAACTGCCCTTTTATAAACATGTTTTCACTTAAACATTTAGATGGTGATTGCTAAATAGACTTTTGCATGGTAGGAGTATCTTTAGGTTGAATTCGTGTACTTATACGACCCTTAAATGTTAGAAATAGGTTGCATATGACGATTTTTATCGTGACAGAGTCGTTATCTGTGATATTTCTGTTTATCAGTGTGTCAAGGTTGTTCGTTGCATTGCCCCAACGTTTTACCATGCTTTTGTTTTATCAAAGTTTTTGGGGTGAGTATTATGCAATGTGTAATACAACTGGAACACAAGTGGTTAAGTTTCTATATTATGTGTATTACAGTTGGGCCTAAGTAGCTGATAACCCAATCTGAGACCCTTTATTTATAATGATATCCTTTAGTCCAATTACTGGATTGTGAGCAGTAACATGGTTATGATATCAATGTATTGGTTTTGACACAAAACTCCCGTTCGGGGTGATTAGTCTATCACTGGACACAACAAACGTTGTATACCATTGTCGAATCTATAAGGATGTTGCGGTCGATTTAGAAATCATCACGGGCAATGTAGGCCATTAATTTGGTATTCACTACACGCTCATGCTTCAGGGTCATGAGATCTAGAAGCAACGTAAGTAATTTATATGATGTCTGCATCGTTGCATTTTCATACACTTGGGAAATCTTGTGGTTCGAAAATTATGATTTATGTTCTAAAGACCTTCTGAATGACAACATACGAGAGCATTATTTGTTGACGTTTTGAAGCTAATGTGTTTTTTCAGTTGGGATCAGTAAGCACGAGGTTCTGCAAGGGATACATTGTGTGGTGTGTTGTTGGTCGTTATCATACATTTTGTAAAAACTTTTGTTCCGCATGTACACTTTTGTCATAAATGGTATGGGCTAGAAAAATCTTTGTCTTTGAACAATTGTGGGTACAAGTGAACGCTTCGCTTATGTGTAACAAAGTAAATACTTTGTTAAATCCAATGTATCAGTTTTTTTTTAATCGACCGTGTTTTGGTCGTTATATAGTAATACTAGTGTTATTGAATTTTATGACGAAGTAACCACGCCCCGGACCCATTTATTCCACTACGACCCATTTGGGTGGTGTTACGATGTCACATTCATTAATAGGTATTGGACATCCTATATGTCATATGCGCAGTAGGTTCTAATTAGTTGCCTAGAGATGCATGTCTATGACACATCCATGAAATTGGTTGAACAATAGGTAATTTAAATGGTCTATGGGTAATGTGCATTGGGTTTTTTAGTAGTTTATAGCTTCATGTTACTGGACAACATTTCCTGACTGGTGACAATGGTATACTTTAACAATGGAGTCATGGGTCTTCGTGCTAGGGTTGTTGTAGTGGAGTATAGTACTTAATGTATACGATACATCCATGACTGGTGACACAGTGGGTAATTAACATTGAAGTCATGGTCTACTGTGCATTGGGTTTGGTAGTGGATGTATTATTAGCTAGTGTACTGGAACCTTGATTGCTTATTTTGAACCTCTGTTGATATTGACCCTAATTCTATATGGGTCATTGTGGTCATGTGCATTAGGTTATTCACTGGTTCAATATTCATTTAATGGGTATTGTGACATCATTCTATGTTCATGTGAATGGTGTGGTAGTTTGCTTAGAGTTGTCATGTTACGACACAGATCCATAAGCTGGTGGACACATAGGTAATGTAACATGCGGTCATTGGACGTTCATATGTATGCTCTGTCTTGTTTGTAGTTGCTGTAGAGTGTCATGTTACGACACATCCTATGAGCATTGGTGGTATTCAATGGGTAATTTAACTATGTGGTCATGGGTTATGTGCATTGAGTGGATCGGTTAGTGGTATTTTAAGTCGACGTGTAATGGAAATCCATGTTTGACCGGTAATGATTGACTAAATTTCATATGGGTATGGGTCATGCTTGCATTAGCGGTCCAAAACCCATTTCATTATTAGGTATTTGAACATCTATATAGTGTCATATGCCCATTGGGTTGTTGTAGTTTGTAGAGTGTCATGCTACGACGCATCCATGGGGGGATAATAAAACACAGGTGACAATGGGTAATTAATTCTATGGTCATTGGGTATTGTTCATTTGGGTTGTATGTGGGAGTTATCGCTTGCATGTTCCTTGTCACATCTGTCACTTTGAATGGACTGAGAGGCACAGTGGGTTTTATTTAAACATGGGTAGTTGGGGGTGATGTGTATTGGGTCTATGGGGGGGCGGGGGTGAGTGGGAGTGCGTGGGGGTGGGATTGGGTGGACAGTTGTGTGTGGCAAGTTGCAGGGGTGAAAGGGGGGGGTACGTGTGGAGCGTTTGGGGGTTGGAGGAGTGTGATGATTGGAGTTTGTTTATTGGTTCCATTGGGTGGTGGATGTATCTGCCTTTTTAGTATCTTTATCCTCTTCTATGGACCGTTTGATATTGACTAATTCTATGGGGTCCATGTGTGTCATGTAGCATTAGGTTATCATCTGGGTCAGCAATTCAATGTTAAGTTGGGTATTTGACATCATCTGGGACATGTGCATTGTGGTTTGTAGTTGCTTAGAGTGTCATGTTATGACACATCTGATGACTTTTAGGTGACAATGGGTAATTATTGGTCTTGGGTCTGAGTGTGTATTGGGTCTTATAGTTGCTTAGAGTCTTGTCATCGTTACGACGCCAAAGTCCATGAATTTGGTGACAAAGGGTAATTAACATGGGTCCATGGGTTATGTGCATTGGGGTGGCTTTATAGTAGTAGATGTTATAGCTAGTTGTAATGGAAACCAATGCATGGCCGGGGTGATAATGACTAATTCATTGGGTATGGGCCTCGCATGTGGTCACATTCATTAATTATGTATTTGACATCCATTATATGGCATATGTCATGTTGGGGTTATAGTTGACTAGAGTGTCAGGTTACCCGCACAGATCCATGACGGTGACATGGGGTTCTTGTTATATTTTTTAAACTAAATTTTATGTGTCATAGTTAGAGTTTTTCTTAATATGTCTTTCTCATTTATTACCCCATGGGTATATAGTAGATGATAGCTTCATTCTTACGAACAACCATCCGTCATGGCTAGGTGACAATTGGTGTAATTAACATGGGTCATATGGGTCATGTGCATTGGCTTAGTAGTGCGGAATTTCATAGCTTCAGATTGTTACAGTCCACATCCATGACTTGGTGACAATCCGGGTAATTAACATAAAGTCATGGGTCATGTGCATTGGGTTGTTGTGGATTATAGCTAGTGTAATTGGAACCTATCGCTATGCCGGTGTAAATGACTAATTCATTAATGTATTCATGTGAGTCTTGTTGCATTAGTTTATCGAACTTTCGGTGGCCATATTCATAGATATGGGTATTTGACCATCTATGGGTCATGTGATTAGGTTTCGTAGGTGGTTGCTTAGACGTGTGTCATGTTAAGGACACATCCATAAAAATAGTGACAATAGGTCAATTAACATGGTCATGGGTCATGTGCATTGGGTTTGTAGTTGTAAGGTGTCCATGTTATGACACATCCATGATGGTGATAATGGGTAATTATACATGGGTCATGGGTGTCATGTGGCATTAGGTCGGAATGGGTGGTAAGATCGGATTAGCTAGTGTCAAAGGAACACATGTATGACCTCGCTATGTACCGTGATAATGATAAATTCTATATATGGGTGTCTTTGGGTCTATGTGCTATTAGTGTCACATTGTCATTAATAGGTTATTTTAGCAGCATTAATTTTCTGGGTTAATAATGCTTTGGGTTTGTAGTTGATTATAGTGTCCATGTTGTACGACGCATCATGACTGTGTTGAACTCAATGGGTACATTAAAACCGTGGTCATGGGTGCATTGCTTAGACATTGTGGTTGTAGTGGATTATAGCTTCTTGTTACGACACTCCTATGACTGGTGAGACATGGGGGTAATTAACATGGGATTCTTATAGGTCATGTGCATTGAGATGTAGTTGTTGTGCTTAGAGTATTCATGTTACGACACCAGCCATGCTGGTGGACAATTGGGGTAATTAACATGGTTCATGGTCTAGTGCATTGGGGTGGTATCAGTAGTGGATTACTAGCTAGTGTAACTTGGAACCCATTCTGACTATGTGTTTGATATTGACTAATTCTATGGGTCAGGGTCTTGTGCATCTAGGGTGCACATTCATGTATAGGTACTTTATTATCTTGGTAATATTAGGCGGGTACATAATGCATTGGTGTTTGTAATGTTTCTTAGGGAGTGTCATAGTTACGACACATCCTGACTTGGTTTGAAACAATTGTGGTAATTAACTTGGTCATGGGTCATTATTGTGAATTGGGTTATAGTGGATCTACTGCTTCAATGTTTACGGAAATAATCCATGGAATAAGTCTTTAGATGATGAGGTAATTAACATGTGTCATGGGGTCATGTGCATGTTGGGTTTGTTGTGGATTATAGATTCATGTTTTCGACACATCCATGACTGGTGTGAGAATGGGTTATATTAACATGGGTCATGGGGTCATTACATTTGGGTTGTAGTGTGAATCTATATAGCTGACCTAGTGTAATGGAACTACATGCTATGACCGGGTGTGTGATTAATGACTATATTCATATGGTCATGGGTCATTGTGCATTAGGTTATTCACTAGTCCACATTTCGCATAATGAGTATTGACCATCTATATGGGTCATATGCAGATTGTGTGTTCTAGGGGCGGTTGTCAGTTCAGTGTTGTTTTTGTAACAATCATTATAATTATGCACGGTTCGGTTGGTTTTGTTATCATCGCACGACTTATAAAGATTAAACAATACCGTAACCGATATACATTAATTAATAAGCGGGTTTTTTTCGTTTTGGGTTTTTTTTGCCAAGGTTTTCAAATTTAGCGGTTCCTCAGTTTTACACAGTTTTGCGTTTGATTCCCACGTAGCGTAATATTGTATTGGGTTGTAGTGGCTTATAGATGTTCGCGTATAAAATAACCGCTGATAATATGTTAAAAAGGTACTCAACGAAATTGGAATCACCGGGTCTGAGTACAGTAGATCTTAATGGAAATTTTGTAATACGGGTTGGTTTTATTTTTTTGTTTTTTACGTAGTTATTTTTTTTATTAAATTTATGGAAGTCTTAATTTAAATGTTTTTAGCTTTTGCTTTTTTAACATTTTTTACTTTTTCTTAGTACTTTTCCTCTAATGTTTTTTAATTTAAATTTAAATTTTTTAAAATTTTGTATAGTTGATTATATTGTTTTCTTAGCGGGAGGGTTTTTATTTTTGTGGAAAAAGTGTAAGTTAAGGGGGTTTATAGTATGTTCTTATTGTTTGGAGTGTGAAGGTTTAGTTTGGGTATATTGTTTCATGGGAATTTATGAACTTCCTGTTTCATTGAGTGTGAGATATCATTAATTATCTGGGAGTGAGAAGTCGGAAATAATTAACTGTTGCAGCAAAATCAAATGATGGTTCTATTTTGCCACTTCTACACCCACACTTCCCCTTATTTATACCCCTCTCCATATTTGTTTCTAGCACCACTCTTCCATATTTATACTTTTTCCATTCATATCGATTCTTCTAAAAATTAACCAAAACCCTAACACTAATCCATGGCAGGAGAGAGCGGGGAAGCAACAGTCGTTGTTGATTATATCTATCGACAGCTAAGGGTGTATGACCGATCCGAAACGAGAGTATTTAAAGTTATTTGACTTCAGCAGAGTGCAAGGATTCGTGCGTGGGGTGTTATGTTGCGAGGATGGGCTGAAGTCAACATCGCAAGGACATTTAAAAGGTGGGTCAGTTGAATGCGCCTTGTATTTCCGGGCCTGGGCTCTGTTGAAGGTTCATGAAGCGTGTGTTGGAGGGTGTGGGACACCATTATGTGTTTGAGCAGACATGAGCATGGGTAAAGCGGAGGCAGAGAGCGTGGATGATTAGCTTAAATACTTGCTCATCTGTGGCGGAGAAGAGGAGATTATGGAGAAGCAGAGTAAGTTGAAGTGAAGTGATGGAGAGGATGGGTTAGGGGTTTGATGGTAGGGTTCTTTTGTGTTGGAGTCAGTATTGTTGATGGTGTATGTTATCTTTGTCTGGTTGTTTATGTGAAGTTTATTTTTGTTTGTGCATGTTTTAATTTTGTTAGGACAGTTGTAATCCGGGATAATTATGTGAAGCTTTTAAAATTATAATGTGACTTAATCGGGTAAATCATTCATTCCCCTATGGTATGTTTAATAAATGTTAAAGTATGTTTTTTTTTGTTATTGTTTGCTTTTATAAGCTCCTCTTGAGGATTTGGTAGGGTTAGTTTATGCGCTTGTGACCGTCTATGTTTGTTTTTTTCGAAAACCTTGAAACACTGAGGTTGTACGATATGATTGAGGCTGGAAAGGTTTTTCTATTAGGTTATTAGTACTTCATTTGTCGTCTGCATTTGTTTTGTTTATCAATAATTATGTAAGTTGTTAGATTGATTGGGTGCATTTGATATTGGGATCCATCCTAGTTTGTGTCGATAGGTATTTGTTTGTGATTAGTTTATGTTTACGCTAGTCGGACTGGTCGTGACTAAAGGCTTTTTTACCGGAACACGGGGTTGGTTACTACAGAGGTCTAAAAGGTTTGCGCCTTTGGCACCGCCAAAAGGCGTTGAGCTAAGGCTCTGTTTTGTTGGGGGGTGGAAGGTCGTAGCCTTGTCCGTTACGATATGGACCTAGGCGTTGGCCTTAAGGCGTAGCGTGGGTTTAGGCGGCAAAAGGCAAGCAAAAGTGCGCTAAATGGCAAGGCTGTCTCGGCGCCATTTTTAGAACTGATTCTTTAGGTACCAAATTTGTGGCTATTTTTTGTAGTTAACTGTGTTTAGCCTCCTTGTTCAACTCTTGTTTACCGTTTGTTAGCGCTGTTAACAGCTGCTAGCTGCTGTTAGCTTTCTACTGCTAGATTGTTGTTGCTAGCTTGTGGTCTGTTGCTAGTATTGACTTGCTAAGCTTGCTTTGCTAGTCTGGCTGCTTAGCTGCTACTAGTTGCTTATGGAAATATAACACCAATTTTCTAGGCTTGCTTTTATTAACCTTTTGTAAACTCGAATTCAAGTATAGTGAATATGTTGTTATTACATAATCTCATAAAAAAAAATTGCGCTTTAGTAACGCATTAAAATACTGTCATGTCTTCGCATAAGATCTCTAAGGCTGATGCGTGGCTGATGCCGAACGCCTTCGCTCGCCTCTACGCTATTTATAAACCATTGGGGTTTATAGCCCATTGACCGAATACCCTTATCGATTGCGTTTTCAGGACTATTTGATGAGTTGTCATTAACCATGTTAAGTTTTTACCAATTTTTAATATGTTTTAATTTTCCCTAAAATTATATTCTTTGTTTGAAAATTAGTGTTAAATGTTAATAAACTTTTTTAATTATGTAAATGATTGCATCTTTTTGAGACTAATTTTAAATATCATTAATGTCAAATTATTCACTAATTAAAAATATTTAATTTTGTGAGCCAAATTGCACCAAAATTTTTTAAATCTTCACATAGATAGATAAACGGTGTTTCTATTTCGTCCTCATTTCATATTAATCCCTTTTTTCATCTCCCAAAAAAAAGGCTGCAACCAAAACACGAAAAGAATACGTCTCTTTTTTACGCAACCCCCATTACTCATTACATGCTTTTAGTCTTATTTTCTTTTATACACATTGTGATTGAATGTATCATGGACAGACTCAAGCCAGTTGATGATCAGGCTCTTTTGGCTAATTATGATGTAGTGGTCTAATGAAAAGTGATATAAATGGACGATTATGTGAGTGATATCATCAGAGGAGTATTTTGATGATGCGCATGAGGATGATGAAAACAAAACCTATTCAAATTGAATGTAGTTAAGAGGGCTTAACCAGGTTATATAAGTTTCGCATGGATATGGAAAACCTGGGTGGAGAGTAAAGCTGAATCTGGAGTGTAACCTTCGATGCGTTTTGAATAGGATATCAGGAAAACACAGAGAGCATTGTTTTTGAGTTTTTTAGGAGACATGGTTCGTGAGCATATAGGTTTAAAGATTCTAGCATGGAACAAGGTGGGTTCAGAAGCAAGAGATAAACTATGGGATGAAATCACGGTACACATTTAATATTTTTGAACCCAATACTACATAAGTTTATCCTGTGCATTTTTACATTATGTGAAAATAATTCGCACAATATTCTGTTAACCTTAGTGCAGTGATATTTTAATGTTGACTTGAACAGTCAGAAAGCTGGGTAATGAGAATCGTCTTGGTCAACTTCTAATGGAATTACATTTCAGAATGAAATTGAGATGTGAACAGTAATATTGCCTCCAACCGCAAGATTCACCTTCAAATGCTAAATGAAGTCTCCCGGCGAATGATATGTACAGTTGAATGTAGTTCCATTTAGCAAAGCTAGACTCAGACTAGTTAGTGTCGTGATGGAGCGTGAGTGTCACACTTGTCATTTGTTCTGTCTCGTCTAAATTCAGGTGACACGTAGGCCGATGTCAGAGACGGACACCGGCACATTTGACTCCTCAGAGCGTGTGATTTATGCGTGAAGCGAAGAGTCTCAGTCTCATGTTTCTGTATTCGCTATAATAGGATCTAGTCACTAGATAGTGTCATTCTTGTGCTTATGTATGATTCCATTTTCTGTGGGCTGTGTTGTCTTACAAGATAATTAACTCTATCTCATTATGTCTTTGTCTCACTAAACGATATCTGTAAGAACGCACACGCGATTTTCAGGCACTCTCTTGAGAGGCAAGTGAGATTTGAGTGAATCTCGACACAATTGTAGTCTGGCGCGAATGGGATGAAATGTAGTTGTCGAATGTTAAAGGGATTGTGTCTTTGCTGTGAGAGTGGAGATGTGCTCACAAACGTTATAGATTGAATATGATATCGAAATGGGTGTGTATGAATGGTGGTTGAGATGTGTTTATGCGCGTATGCTAATTCTATATGGATATATATAACGTACACCAGGTGATTTGACAAATGTCTGTGATAGAAAGAATCAAAAATCGCAGGGGGCGAAACGAGACAAGTTGCAAAGTGTGGTTTCCTGTACGGGATTTATGTACAGATAGCGTACATCATACAGGATTAAAGAGATCTCGCCTAGGTGTAATTCTTGAGGACCTATTTTAGACAAATGTGTGTATTGTGAGTGTGTTTTGTGTAGAGAGTTTAGTTGTAGAATGTTTGAAAGTTAGTATGCAAGAAGAAGTTTGGTTGAGAGTGCTCGACTCGATAGGTTAGCTCTGAAAGGAGTGTGAATCTCGCGTGGAATTCCACGTGGTGTTGCGTGAGTTGAGCTCTAAACTGTTGCCGTAGTTTCGGTGTGGTATGAGACTCTCGAGAGAAGTGTGAATTTGGGAAATTGCAGGAAACATGAGGATCATGAGAGAAGTTGCCATAAGATGTTGCTCGGTTTGAAGAACTGAGAATCAGTCTGCACGAGATGTGGAGGTAAAGCTCATCTGTAAGAGAAGCTGCTAATTTGGTTAAAACTGATAACTGCTAATTCGGTTGAAACTAAGAACTACCAATTCGGTTAACATTGAGAAGCTGCTAATTCGGTTAAAACTGAGAACTGCCAATTCGGTTAACACTGAGAAGCTGCTAATTTGGTTAAAGCTGATAACTGCCAATTCGGTTAAACTTGAGACGCTGTGAATTCGGTTAAACTTCCAAGCTGCAAATTCGAGTAACTACCAATTCGGTTACGAAACCCAAAAACTAAAAAACATAAAAAGACTAACTTTTGAACGTTTTTTCCTAAATTTTCTTGTACAACTAGTATAACTAAACCTATAGGTACCTTAAAAATGCAAACTTTATGGTTTTTAAGCCAAAAATTTTAAAATCAAGATTTGTACTTTCTAAGGTTTTTCGAAAAACAAAAGTTGTAAAAATTAGTTTTTGTTTGATCCAAAGCAAATACACCTATATCCAAAGATACTAGATCAATTTTACCAAAGTAAATGATCTTTTAGTGTATGTTGAAGCTTCGAAAATAAAAGAAAAAAACAAGAAAGATGTGTACGGTTTAAAACAAGGAAACACGAACCAATAACAAACACAAAACTAAACAAATCACTCTATGGCTCTTGATACCAATTGAAGAACAATCAATTAACATACATGAAATGAGAAAGAGAGGTAGTTTTTTTAAGGAAAGAGGAGAAGGTGGTTGGATGTACCTTTTTTTAGAGAGAGAAGAGACCATAAGAAGAAAACTTGTATTGTGTGTGTGAAATAATGAACAACCAACACCCTTTCCATAGCATGGAAAGGGTATTAATACCTCCTATGGCCGATTTGAGCCTTGGCTTGCATGGGCTTTCCATGGTCCTTGAGCTAACTGGACTAGCAAGTTGCCAAAAATAAATAAACGAGCTATCTAACGATATCTATGGAAGTGACCGACACTTTCGTGTTCCTAACATCGGTGATAAATGAAACGGATAGATCAGGTGATGCGGAAGGGTTGGTATCGGTGTTTTCTGGGCTATCCTTCTCTTCTTCCTCACTCTCTGCTGGCTCGTCATCATGTGAGTCGCTTTGTTGCTTGGGATGGATTGTGATGGCATTGATCGAACCATAGATATAGGTCAGCATTGTGGGTCTTCAGTAAGGTAAGAACGAGCAGACAAAACTAAATTTGTGGTGTTAACATTCAGTTTAGGGTTCTTAACCATGTCGCTAGGGAATGCTCCCGCTATTCAATCAGTGATGGCCTTTAATATTGTTTCAATTTTTTTGGTCATCTAGCTTTGTTGTTGTTTGAAATCGGCTTCAAACTTGGACAATCTAGCGTCTTAAGATGCCATGAAGTTAGATACCAATCCTTCTAGATTTGATTGATTGTTAAAACGTCAAGGATTGTTGTTGAATGGACGGTTTAGGATCGAACCGTTAGGTTGGAACTGGTTAGGTGGGTTTGAAAAATTATTTTAGGAATTTTGGGGTTGTCTCCACCTAAGGTTTGGGTGACTTTTCCATGACGGATTGTAGGTGTCACCAAGATTGTTTTGCTGGGCTTAAATTGTACCACTTACCTCCCGCTTCATCGGTACGCGAGGATACATAATAACAAAGGCTTGTTCAGGATATTCCATGCAATAATGAGTGTCGTGGGGACCACTACAGATTTCACATGAGGTAGCGATTTTGTTCACTTAGGTAGGTTGTGTCGGAGCAAGATGAGCTTCCATCAAGCGTTGAACTTGATTTTCAAGCTCGATGAGGCGGCGGTCAGATGTACTCGGTACATCATGAGGTAAAGTGGTTGCCTTGACCGGCTTAGCAAAATCCCTTGGGTCGTTCCAACTTTCGTTGTCATAGAGGGCGATGTCCTCTAATAATGCCCAGGATTCTTCGGTGTTTAGGTCACGAAGCTTACCACCAGCCGATTGGTCAATGGTTCGTCTTGTGACAGGATTGGCATGGTCATAAAAAATTTAGACTTGGACCCAAAGGTCTATGCCATGATGAGGGACTTTTTGGAGTAATCCCTTGAAACGAGTCCATGCTTCGGATAGAGATTCTCCATGATGTTGTTGGAACATTAGGATATCGTTGCGGAGTTTTGTGGTCCTTCCCGGTGGAAAGAATTGAGCAAGGAAACGTGTAGTAAGATCCTCCCATGTGGTGATGGATCCTGCTGGAAGACGTTAAAGCCAATTCCTAGCTTGATCGCGAAGGGAAAATTGAAATAAACGCAAGCGCATTCTTTCCTTATTGTCACCGTCAAGGTCAAGTGAGTCCACAAGTTTTAGGAAATCCTTGAGGTGTTGGTTTGGATCCTTGGACTGACGTTTATGGAATGAGCATCCGTTTTGCACCAACCGGATGGTGTCGGATCGAAGAGGTACCACAATGTTCCCTACGGGGAGCTCAATGGTATTCCTGTAGCCCTCGTGGCTAGGTTTGGAGTAGTCTCCTAGAGTACGGATAGGATTCTCATCTCCCATGGTGGTTGACGAGAGTGGGTTACGAAACAATTAACACAAAGAAAAGATAGACTACGAGAAAGCTAATATGCAGAAATTAAATCTCACTTGAAAGGATTCAAGCGAGTAGAACTAAGCTAAACTATGATCAAAACCTAACTATTTCTCGGGCAGCAGCGCCAAAAACTTAATGTTCGGTTGTCGTAATGACTTCTTTACAAGAAGTTTTACAACTCCCTAGGCAGTGTACCTAATCATTGTAGTGTAGTATAGGCAAGACTCGGGGGGTTGTTATCGTTCTCTAGGGGAATAGTTTGGGAAGGCTTGATCACGGTCTAACAGAATTTTAAGGGTTGAAGGTAGATTCTTTTTGTATTTTTATGTTTTATGAAAGCAAGTAAAATGATATATTGGATAGGTGGTTTCGTTTTAGCTATTAAACTAAATATTATCTAAACTACTGGTGATAACAATATAATAAAAGACTATGTTTATTTAATCATGTATTACTCTCTAGATTGCTTCTCCTAGTGTTGTTGCTTTGTCACACTTGTGATGATCTATGTAATTCTTTCCTAAGTTATGAACGAATTACACGAACCCGCCGTCTACTTAGTATTCGGTTAAGGCAACACACAAGTAAGGTAGTATGAAGACTATTACAAGGCCACTATGGGTATACTAAGTGCATGTGAAATATATTAAGAGTAGATCAACCATATTAAGGGGCAATGTAGTATGAAGACTGTTACCTGATGGTATCCTTTCTACACAATCATGTTTTCCTAGACATATCAACAGCGATGCAGACAAAAGCTGATTTTCTAAGACCTAACATGCATATTCATCACAAGAAGAAACACCACTAAGATCTACATTATAGGTTTCATACAATCATAAATAAACACAATAGGAGGTCTAGCCAAGCATGTTAAAGATAAAGCAAGAATAGATAGGAATCAAACAACAAGACATATTGAATGATTAAATAAGTCTTACTTGGTTAAAACATGAATCAAAGGAAGTACAATATGGTTTTTAGGCCCTAAAATCATCCCTAACAGCTGCTAAACGAACTAGGGTTCGTACCCTCTTTTTATTCTAAAGTTACACACTCAAAACCCTAAATTCGGGTTTGTATATATAGGAAAAACGCCGTGACGGCGTCGCGTTTTAGTCGTGACACCATCATGAAAGAGAATATTATAGATAATGGGCTGGGTCGTGATTTCTAACATCGTCGAGGAAAGTGTGACGCCGTCGTGGGATGCGTCGTGACGGCGTCAGGTAGAAACTGTGACGCCGTCTCTAGCTGCTGAGAACATAATCTTGAGAAATGTTGGTGTAGCTCCGTAGTCTTGTTCGTTTCTTCTTCAAATGAGCCCAAGTCACGTGTAATTCTTCCAAATGTCCTCCAAATGAGAAATACCTAAAAAGGAATGATTAAGTACCTCTTTTGGGCATAAATGCATGATTTAGGGGGTTAAACGACCTCGAAAAAGTGTATAAAATGACACCTCATCAAATACCCCTACACTTGGGATTTGCTTGTCCTCAAGCAAATGTGCTTTTCTATCTAGACAATAACAATATGAGGGGTCACTTCACTCGTCTACTCGGGCCAACGAGTGGTTTAAAAGGCTTGTTTCATACACTAAATGCAACCGTGATTCCTACGAAAGTGAGTTAGGATTGTATTTCTTGGATTATTATTCTGTACATTTTGGTATCTTTTTTTAGCCAGATTTATGTTTTTGATATTAGTTTTCTTGCAGCTATTACAGGTTGATGCACGTAGAGTGGTGCTAGGATGAAACTTGGCTACAGAGAAGCATTTCAAATCCAGATTATTTGGATGTTTTACTGATGAAGATGACGTGTTGCTTATGATTACGGATGTTGCTCAAGGAAGCAGATTTGGAGCATGGCTTAGAGCATGCTATCTCTTTATCATACCGAGCAAATCCAGGGGAGTTTTCTGTTTCATTTCTAACCCTTCCTCTTTTAATTTTATATGCTTAAGTTTGACTCAAGTAGGGGAAGGGATTAGAAATAGACACCTATTTGATTATACTTGCCTTTATTTTTTTAGTTTTTTTTAAAATGTTTCATTACTAAATTTTTGACATGTTTTTTCCTTACTTAACTAGTTAAGACTTTACTAAGCACACATACCTTATATTTCCATTGTGTGAAGATAAGCCTTCCTATTTTTCCCTTATACATAAATATCAATAAAAATGAGTATGCTGATGGCTGTAGTAGACATTAGAACTTGGCTTGGTATATGTTTTCGAGACCACCAAAATGAGCATTGCACTAAGGTAACTTAGTGTAATCAGTGTAGCTAGGATAAAAGGCAAATTTTAAGATTAACCCCAAGTAGCCCATCTATGTATCGTGTATATTGAGTTTCCACACTGATTAGTCAATTCCTATGTTAACCTCTTTGTTGCACTCATCTTTAGTGCAAGATACCCGTAGTAAAACCTGTTAAGCCTTTCCTTTCATACCGTAACCTTATATGTGTTTGTTTTGTTACACCTATCGCTTAGCCTACCTTGTAGTTTCTTTAGTCCATGATCGGAAAGTTGCTAGTTTATTTTGGTTTCACTGGTGAAAGTCGTGGGGTTAGGATATAGGGTATTTGATGAGAAGTCAGGTTTAGAAGATAGTTGATCTCAAGTGGGGGGATGCTTTTGTATATATGTGTCTGTATTGTAATTTACTTTTGTACCCTTGTCTTGCATCGGAAAAAAAAGAAAAATAAAAAGAATAAAAAGCATGCAAGCAAGTGTTTATTAGTTTGTTTATAGCTGATCATTATAAATCAGCTCATATGTCGTATAGTATAGTGGTAGTATTCCCGCCTTGTCTAGCTGGCGATGATTAGTCATATCCGTTTTGATGTCTATAAGTGGGTATCAATTATAAACCAGTACTATTTATACCTCTCCTTTCTATTTATGTTCGTATATGTATAATGAGGGCATTGTACATATCAAGTGGAGGGAAGGGAGATAAAAATAAGTAATAATTTTAGAGTATTTGGTTAGATTATGTGCTGATTTTACCTAAAATTTTTAAAAAATTAAAAAAAATCAACACATAATTTTTTGTTCATTTTTTATGAAGGCCGAGTTAATGCGTTTTACTTGCCTAGTCTATGGATTATGAGGCATTACACTACATTTCATACGCATTGACTCGTGTATTATGAAGACCCCTCGACTCTTGACCCTTGATTTTTGCCTTATGGGATTTGAATGCGACTAGTGACGAGGAGAATGTGGACTTAGGAAACTATTTGTTTTGGGTCTTTTTATTACACCAATTATAAATGTTTCCCATGTCTTTATACTACCCTGTTAATGATTTTAACATTTAGCTTGCTCGAGTTAAGGATTTGAGAAATCACATGTGTCTTGTTCATGGATTTGGGCGAGCATGTGTGGTTTTGTTGCTTTTTCTAGAACTGTTTAAGCCTGTGTGTGTCACCCAATTTGCCTTTTTGAACAGTTTCATCTAGACTCTAGTGGTGGAGATTAGTATCCTTGC